>CM059429.1:84585024-84820024 GCA_030390025.1 Squalus acanthias | reverse complement strand
CATCTTGTCAGGAGGCGGGTAGCCTTCCCACTCCGGGTCCCGTCTGCTTGGAGGTGGGAAGGGATTACAGCCACTTAACTGCCTGTTAACAGGTATTTAACAGGCAGAAAATAGGGTTATCCCATTTTTGCCCACACAAGTGCGGGCTTCCCGAAGGCTGCGAATCCCACCAGGGTCACCGAGGTGAGCAGTGGGTCTGCGGGGGTCGGAGGGGTGCAAAAGTGTGCTGTGAATGTAAGTGATGGGTGCAAGTGTGGAGAGGTGAGTATGTGAGGTAACTGGAAACATAGAAACATAGAAACATAGAAGATAGGAGCAGGAGTAGGTCATTCGGCCCCTCGAGCCTGCTCCGCCATTCAATGAGATCATGGCTGTTCATCCAATCTCAGAACCCTGTCCCTGCCTTCTCCCCATATCCCTTGATACCTTTAGTTTTAAGAAATATATCTAACTCCTTCTTGAATACATTTACTGACTTGGCCTCAACTGCCTTCTGTGGTAGAGAATTCCACAGGTTCACCACTCTCTGGGTGAAGAAATTCCTCCTCATCTCAGTCCTAAATGGCTTACCCCTTATCCTTAGACTGTGACCTCTTGTTCTGGACTCACCCGCCATCGGGAACATCCTTCCTGCATCCAGTCTGTCTAGCCCTGTTAGAATTTCATAAGTTTCAATGAGATCTCCTCTCATTCTTCTAAACTCCAGCGAGTATAAGGCCAATCGACCCAATCTCTCCTCGTACGTCATTCCTGCCATCCCAGGTATCAGTCTGGTGAATCTTCGCTGCACACCCTCCATGGCAAGAACATCCTTCCTCAGATAAGGTGACCAAAACTGCACACAATACTCAAGGTGTGGTCTCACCAAGGCCCTGTACAGCTGCAGCAAGACATCCTTGTGCCTGTACTCAAACCCTCTCACTACGAAGGCCAACATACCATTTGCCTTCTTAACCGCCTGCTGTACCTGCATGCTTACCTTCAGCGACTGGTGCACAAGGACACCCAGGTCTCGTTGCACTTCCCCTTCTCCCAATCTATTGCCATTCAGATAATAATCTGCCTTTCTGTTTTTGCCACCAAAGTGGATAACCTCGCATTTATCCGCATTATACTGCATCTGCCATGCTTCTGCCCAATCACCCAACCTGTCCAAATCATACTGGAGTTTCTCGGCATCCTCCTCACAGCACACACGCCCACCCAGCTTTGTATCATCTGCAAACTTGGAGATATTACATCTAGTTCCCTCGTCTAGATCATTAATATATATAGTGAATAGCTGGGGTCCTACCACCGATCCCTGCTGTACCCCACTAGTCACTGCCTGCCACTCGGAAAAAGACCCGTTTATTCCAACTCTTTGCTTCCTGTCTGCCAACCAATTCTCTATCCAAGTCAGTACCTTGCCCCCAATCCCATGTGCCTTAACTTTACACGCTAATCTCTTATGCGGGACCTTATCGAAAGCCTTCTGAAAGTCCAAATACACCACATCCACTGGTTCTCCCTTATCTATTCTATCAGTTACATCCTCAAAAAATTCCAGTAGATTAGTCAAGCACGATTTACCTTTTGTAAATCCATGTTGACTTTGTCCAATCCTGTCACTGTTTTCCAAGTGCTCTGCTATTATATCTTTTATAATGGACTCTAGCATTTTCCCCACAATCGATGTCAGGCTTACCGGTCTGTAATTCCCCGTTTTTTCTTTACCACCTTTTTTGAACAGTAGGGTAACATTAGCTACCCTCCAATCCATGGGAACTGTTCCAGAGTCTATAGAATTTTGGAAGATGACCAGCAATGCATCTACTATTTCTAGGGCCACTTCCTTAAGTACCCTAGGATGTAGATTATCAGGCATTAGAAAAAGTGTACTTACCTTTGTTTCTTCCTGCAGGCTTCAATCGGTGGGTATATGGAGTGTCTCGCACCTCCGCGGTAGAGATGACAGATGGCCGCTGCATTCTCCAATGCAACAACCATCTCATTTCTGCAAAAGAAAGATGTTTGATGAGGTCTTGAATTCAAGAACTCATCAAACTACAGAGAATGTCAGTGTTCGACAGCTTCACAGAGCTGTCAAACGATGACAATTCATCTGTCAAAAATTGTTGACAGATGAAACATCATACGTTGACGTTCTCTGCAACCAGCTTCCCCTTAATTGGCCTGCTAAACACACTGACACACACTGTCACATGCACTCTCTCACACACACACTCTCACAAAAACACTCTCTTACACACAAACTCTTACACTCTCTCACACACACACTCTCACAACACTCTCGCACACACCATCTCACACACTCTCACACACTCACATACACACACCCTCTCTCACACACAGTCTCACACTCACACACAAACATGTTCTCACACACACTCACAAACACACTCACGCACAATCTTTCAAACTCTCTCACACACACACACTCTCACACAATCTCTCTAACACACTCACACACACACACTCTCAAACACACTCTCACGCACTCTCACAATCTCACTCACACTCTCTCACAAAATCTCTCATGCTCTCTCACATACACTCTCACACACACTCTCACACACACTCACACTCTCACACTCACTCTCTCACACTCTCTCACACACACACTCTCACACACGCTCTCACACACACACACTCTTACACACTCTCTCATACACACACTTTCTCACACACACTCTCACACACGCTCTCTCACACACACACACTCTCACACACTCTCTCTCTCACAGAGTCTCTCTCTCACACACACACTCTCTCTCTCACACACACTCACTCTCACACACACTCTTTCACACACTCTTTCCAGTCGGGGTTACTGGACAGTGATGAGTAAAATGGATCCCAACTGATGTTTCATTTTCTGACCCAGTGCTGCTGAGCCTGATTGTAGAAACCAAACCACCTTCCCAATGAAGGTCAACTCACCAAAGACAATAAGCCAGGACATTGAAACTAAGGGCATTTAATGTCAGTGTCTGTACAACGTGACTGCTGTATCTGTATGAAGCAGAAAATAATGTAATTAATTATTTCTTTGGCTCAATATTATTTCCTTTACTTGATTAAAATTCCTCATTCAATAGTCCCTTTGTTTCAGAAGCTATTTGTCAAATATGGGATATTGTTGAGGGATGAACAAAAGTGGTTGAGGATCAGAGCAACATGATATTTGTAAACGGCTCGATCTGCATTACAACAGACAGGAATGTAGTGACAAATAATGATTTCATGTTTGCATTTCAGATAAGCCAGTGTGTATTCTATTTTAATCAATTCTCCCTCTGGATGTTATCTTGTAAGTGTATGAGTGAGAGTTAGCCAACTAAGCTGCCTCTTATGATATACAAACTTCTTGATGTAGTCAGTTCTGGGGGAAAGGTACTGTTTGTTTTGGCAAGAAACCCAACCCTCGATAAAATCCTGCCTTCACACATAATTACCATATCGGTTTGAGGCTGTGCCTGGGATTGATATTAAGTTTACTTGGAATGTCGGACTCGTATTTCCATGACGGAGCTACTCTTTTCCCATTTTTCCTTTTCTTTCACCTGCCAACACATATGGCCGGACTCTGCTTTCGCTTAGAGTCAAGGTCACTGTGTAGCAGAAGTAAGAGCTGGTGGCCCAGTCAGTGTTGGTCTTGAATATTTATAAAAACCCTGCATAGGATCACAAATTTCAGTTTGTTTCTCTCTACTTTTCCTGGCCAACATTTATCCCTCAATCAACACCCAAAAACAGATTATCTGGTCATTGCCGCATTGTTGTTTGTGGGAGCTTGCTGTGCACAAATTGGCTGCTGCGTTTCTTACATTACAACAGTGACTACCCTTCAAAAACTATTGCATTGGCTGTAAAGCACTTTGGGACATTTTGAGGATGTGAAAGCCGCTATTTAAATGCAAGTCTTTGTTTACTTGTGTTTTTTAGATGTTATGTGGGTGTTTGTCACATCGGGCAGAGAGTGATGCTGATTTCCGTAGACTGGTGAGTGGACCAGTTGGCAGAGGATGCGGAGCCAGCACCGTCACCGGCAGACCAGAGCACCAGAGGGGAGGGAAGAAGAAAAGTCTTATTGACTCTGCCCCTTCTGTGCACAGATTGCCAGGGTAATTATCTGACATTGCACCCCTGCCAGTGAAGCTTGCCTTACAGGAGCAGGTATCAGAAAGCCTGACATGCGTTAAACAGAACTTTCTAGCCAGATGATGTATCGTTTGCAAAATTCACTCTTATCTATTTATTTTTATGAGGTGAGAGAGGTGAATAATCAGAAGATGAAAAACTTAAAAACTACCGTTTGCTATATTAGCATGCAAATGTTTACTGGGTTTGTGTAATATTTCTTGATCTAACTGAGCAGTCTGATGAAAATACATTGGGGCTGAAATTGGTCATTATCAGTAGACCAATGGGCTCATAGCGAACATAGGACCACAGAAGCAGGAGGAGGCCATTCAGCCCCTCGAGCCTGTTCCACCATTCAATGAGATCATGGCTGATCTGTATCTTAACTCCATCTACCTGCCTTATTTCCTTATCCATTAATACCCTAACCCAACAAAAATGTGTCAATCTCAGTTTTGACATTTTCAATTGATCCCCAGCCGCAACAGCTTTTTGGGGAGAGAGTTCCAGATTTCCACCACCCTTTGTGTGAAGAAGTGTTTGCTGACATCGCCCCTGAACGGCCAAGCTCTAATTTTAAGGTTCTGCCCCCTTGTCATACACTCTGCCTCCAGAGGAAATAGTTTATCTCTATCTACCCCATAAAATCAATTTCAGGGTCGAGTTCCGGTGGGACTTTTATGCTCTTCTCCAAATCAGTCCCGACCGTAACCCAATCTCCTGGGTTAGATGTCAGCACAGATGCTAGAAGACTCCACTTGCAGGTGGAGAGCAGGGAAGGAGCAGCCAGTAGAGGTCCCAGCAGGGCAGGGCAGGGTAAGGGAAGCCCGGTCAGTGTGCTGAGCTGGTGTTTGGCCTTACTGCCAAATTTTCCCTCATTCTCCACCAGAACCCCATCTGATTTCAAGTGGGATTTGCGAGAGGATTTTAAAATAAAGCAGTCAGTCGATGCCTGAAATCTGTGCTCTAGCTTTTCTTCAAATTATTTTGAAAAACATCTAGATGGTACTGAAGCACCCTGGGAAATTGGATAAGCTCAGACTGCACAATCGGCATTCAGCTAACGAGAGTGGCAGCTCTGGGTAAAATGTCAAGGGCAGGCCCAGGCTTTTGGAAGAGGCAAGTGCAACTTTAATGAAGCATTAAAAGACACATAAGACAATCCAAATAATAAATGTAATCATGTTATTGTGAAATATTTAATTATTTGAATGTTTAATTTTATTCAAAAGCATCATTTGGACATCAGAAATTTCAACAACTAAGAAAAAAATGTTGGAGTAAAATTTTTTGAGAAATCATTTTGAGTGATGTCTGGTATGACAGTCAATGGTCACAGTTATCTGCTGCTTAACACTGACATTCTGATTAGAGAACCACCTTGATGTATTATAGGGAAATATTTCAGGTAAGTGTGGGTATTTTAACATTGCAATTCCCCATAAGAAATGTTTACATAGCAGTATTCAGTGCAGCGTGTGACCTACACACACACACACATATATATATATATGTATATGTATATGTATATGTATATATATGTATATATATATGTATATGTGTGTGTATATATGTACACATGTGTATAATAATATATATTATATATGCATATACACATACACAAAATGTACATGCATGTACAAATATATACTGGTTACTCAAATTTATTTGTAATGCTTTCGTCCCAACTCCAGTTTTCACTTTTGAATGTCCTCACCCTCCTTTAAAGCTCCATTTGCTTCCCCCCCACTGTCGCTGGCCTAGTCAAGTAACCTCTAACCTAAGCCTCTGTTCTGAATTGCTAATAACGCATCGAGCTTTTGCTCATGAGATACTAATTGTCAGTCAGCCTTTGATTTCACGAGAATGTCATACATCACAGGCATTTCAAAGCACAAGTGGATCCCTGCAGGGTCAGCTACAGAACCTTGGGACTGATTGCTATTTGATAATTCGAGCACTAGATTGAAACCGCCTGTGCTCATTGTGCTTAGGACCCATAGCAGCTGTTCGAGGGCAGAGATACAGCTCACCTGTCTTGGGTTGGAGTTGGACCCAGGTGCTCAGAAATGATCAGCCACTGAATTGCATCAATTCCTTACTCCAGCATTTAATTATAAATGGTGTGGTCACTAGACATTAATTGCTTAAAGGAATCCTCCAATTTAAGGCCTTATAAAGTCTCATCCTTGAATTCGTTCAGGAAATATTGCCCCTGCAATTTTTATGGATTTATTATTATGATCGAAAAAACGTTCTTGCATTTGGATATAACAATTTAGAAAAAAAATGAAGTGATTGACAAGACATTACTACAAGCTTTGAATTGTTTTGTTTCATTTTTAGTTAAAGAAGCAGGTGTCTTTGATCTTGGGTCACAAGATCAAAGGACTTGAGCCAGAGACTTGAGCACAAAATCTAGGCTGAGACTCCAGTGCAGTACTGAGGGAGTGTTACATTGGCCCAAAAATTGATCTCGCTCTGTTCCCGCGGGGGTAAGGCTTTCCCGCGATCTCTCACCTCGCTTGTGCTTTTTCAGATCCAGCTCGCACGAACTTCATGTTCTAGAGATCAGCTGGGCAGTGCTTGCGTATCCCAGCGGCGTAGTGAATTCGTGCGAGCTGTGGGATCACGTGACTCAGTTAGAGCCAATAGCAGCACACCATCTTCCATTCATAAGTTTCATAGCACGGCTGTGAAATCTATGAATCTTACACCCCCCAAAATAACAGCTAAACCTCAATTAAATAAAAAAAAAAACATCACATTAATAAAATAAGTATAGTTAATTAAATTAACTATTTTAAATAAAAAATTAAATTTTTGAAAAAATTTAAAATCTTTTAAAAAGTTATAAAAATAAACTTACCTGTCTTTAAAGTCTCTAAAAAAGATATACCTGTTAAAAAAAATTCAAAAAAATACTTAATTCACTACTTACCTTCTTAAAAGTGGGTCTTACTCCTCCTTTTTACATTTCCAAAATCTTCCGTACTTACCTGCGCGTCCAAAGCATGAAGTGCACAGCGTGCGCGCAGCCTGTAGCGCGCACGCGATGCACCGAGGACCCGCCCCCTTTTCAGAAGAGCAATTGCCGGTTTTCAGCGCATGCGCAGGGCATGCAGAAAACCGGCAATTGGAGTGGGAATACGCGAGAGTACGCAGTGCGTACTCTCGCGTCCCGGGATCAATTTTCGGCCCACTGTCTTTCAGATGAGACGTTAAACCGAGGCAAAATCTGCCTTCTCAGATGGGCGTAAAAGATCCCATGGCACTATTTTGAAGAAGGGCAGGGGAGTTCCCCCCAGAGTCCCTCAACCAGCATCACTAAAACAGTTTATCTGGTCATTATCACATTGCTGCTTGTGGGAGCTTGCTGTGTGCATATTGGCTGCCACGTTTCCTACATTGCAACAGTGACTACACTTGGCTGTGAAGCACTTTGGGACTTCCTGAGGTCATGAAAGACACTATATAAATTCAAATCTTTCTTCATTCTAGATCACAAGATCAAAAATCAGAAGATTATTATGAATCAGGCAGGCCATCGACCATTCACCCATTCAGAAGACCTCACAGTTCCTACACTATTGCAGGATCCAGTTTTGTTCTGAAACCAGTTGCCTAAAGTGAGTCAAGACCAAGTGTAGTGTTCAGGGGTTAGAGGGCGGAGAGTAATTGGACCAGGGTGTCCAGATGTATCTCAGCTCCCATTAAAGCCCCCATTAAAGTCATACATTATGGGGGTCCATATTTTTATATAATGGGCCATAATTTGTTGTAACCAGTCGACGAACGGCACCCGCCATAAGTTAGGCTCGCCCTTGCCTGTTTAATCTCCTTGATATTTTGTGCTGCAAGTTGTTGGAAGTGAGAGAAGGAAACAGCGCAGCATCTGGGACCTGAGTGAACAAGTCTGTACCTCCTTAACCAATCAGACTGAAGTATTGTTAATGAGCAGCACAAGGTCTGAACAAGGAAGTGTCAGTTAGAGTGGGTGAATTCAATGTCAAATCAGGTACGAATCAGAAAGTGAAATAAAGAGAGGGAAAGAAAGACTGGACTAAGAGAGAGACATTTTATTTTTTTAAATCTCCAACAACAATTAAAATCTGAAGGAATGAGACTCCACACTTGTAAAGGCACTTCACAGGAGCGTTATCAACAAAAACAGCAACAACAACAACTTGTATTTATATATAGCCTTCAACATAGTAAAACATCCCAAGGCGCTGCACAGGAGTATTATAAGACAAAAAATTTGACACTGAGCCACATAAGGATAAATTAGGGCAGGTGACCAAAAGCTTAGTCAAAGAGGTAGGTTTTAAGGAGTGTCTTAAAGGAGGAAAGAGAGGTAGCGAGGCGGAGAGGTTTAGGCAGGGAATTCCAGAGCTTGGGGCCTAGGCAACAGAAGGCACGGCCACCAATGGTTGAGCGATTATAATCAGGGCTGCTCAAGAGAGCAGAATTAGAGGAGCATAGAGATCTCGGGGGGTTGTGGGGCTGAAGGAGATTACAGAGATAGGGAGGGGCAAGGCCATGGAGGGATTTGAAAACAAGGATGAGAATTTTGAAATCGAGGTGCTGCTTAACCGGGAGCCAATGTAGATCAGCGAGCACACGGGTGATGGGCGAACGGGACTCAGTGCGAGTTAGGACACTGGCAGACGAGCATTGGATGACATCAAGTTTACGTAGGGTAGAATGTGGGACGCCAGCCAGGATTGTGTTGGAATAGTCAAGTCTAGAGGTAACAAAGGCATGGATGAGGGTTTCAGCAGCGGATGAGCTGAGGCAAGGGATGGAGACGGGCGATGTTCCGGAGGTGGAATAGGCGGTCTTATTGAGGGCGTGAGTTTGTGGTTGGAAGCTCATCTCTGGTTCTCACGGTTGCGAACAGTCTGGTTCAGCCTCAGACAGATGCTTGGGAGAGGGATGGAGTCAGTGGCTAGGGAACAGAGTTTGTGGCGGGGACCGAAGACAATGGCTTTGGTCTTCCCAATATTTAGTTGGAGGAAATTTCTGCTCATCCAGTACTGGATGTCGGACAAGCAGTCTGACAATTTAGAGACAATGAAGGGGTTGAGAGAGGTGGTGGTGAGGTAGAGCTGGGTGTCGTCAGCGTAAATGTGGAAACTGATGCTGTATTTTCGGATGATGTCGGGCAGCACAAAGATGAGAAATAGGAGGGGGCCAAGGATAGAGCCTTGGGGGACTGCTGAGGTAATGGTGCGGGAGCGGGAAGAGAAGCCGTTGCAGGTGATTCTCTGGTTATGAGTGGATAGATAAGAATGGAACCAGGCGAGTACAGTCCCACCCATCTGGACGACGGTGGAATTGTGTTGGAGGAGGATGGTGTGGTCAACCATGTCAAAGGCTGCAGACAGGTCGAGAAGGATGAGGAGAGATAGTTTACCACAGTTACAGTCACATAGGATGTCATTTGTGAGTTTGATAAGAGCCATTTCGATACTGTGGCAGGGGTGGTAACCTTATTGGAAGGATTCAAACATGGAGTTCTGGGAAAGATGGGCACGGATTTGGAAGGCGGCAGCACGTTGGAGGACTTTGGAGAGGAAAAGGAGGTCGGAGATGGGCTGGTAGTTTGCAAGGACAGAGGGTTAAAGGGTTGGTTTAGACTGAAATGGACAAGCCCTAACTTTCTGTGGCGAATTTTCTTCATATCTGCAGTGCAAATACAGGAGCTTCACACCGCTCAATGCATCTGAATGAGGACCAGAAAGCGAGATACTGGAGCGGCTCATCTCGGACAGCAACCTCTCAATTTTCACATTTAACCACACATCTCCCCTTGCCTGATTTGCACATAAATAACGAAAAGTGCCATTATCCTCACCAATATCTTGACAGCAAATTTTGGGCCATTTTAATCGAGCTCCCATTGTGTTCGACAAAGTGTTATGAGGATTTTATAGGAGATTTGGGGTGGGGAGTATGTTGAAGGCTATTGTCAGGAAGGAGTCATTGGGCACTGTTGCGTTTCAGCAGGAATAGAAAGAACATCATTGAGAAGGTGGTGGTGGGCCTTCTTCTTGAACCGCTGCAGTCCGTGTGGTGATGGTCCTCCCACAGTGCTATTAGGGAGGGAGTTCCAGAATTTTGACCCAGCGACGACGAAGGAACGGCGATATATTTCCAAGTCAGGATAGTGTGTGACTGGATAATGAGATGTTTGCATTTAAGACAGGTAACAAGTCTAACCCAGACAACTACAGACACATTAATTTATCAGTGATAATAAGTAAAATAAAGGGGACTATGCTCAAGGATTGGCTGAATGAGCATCTGCATAGTAATAACTTTAGCTCGCATGAACTGGAAGATCTAGCTTAACAAACCACTTTCAATTTTAAAGGATGTCACAGATAAAGTTGATTGTGGAACTCCATATGATATTGTTTATTTGGACTTTCAGTAAGCTTTCAACAAAGTTCCACATGAAGGACTTCTAATTAAACTGTCGTACGAGTCCTGGGTAGAAGATGGAACTAGATAAGACATTGGTTAAAAAGAAAGTAACAAAGAGCACTCACGAGAGGTTCAATGTCAGACTAGGGAGGGTTTGAGTGGCGTTCTGGACAGGTTAGTGTTAGTACACCTGTTATTTCCAATCTGCAAAAATGACCATGAAACCAGATCTAAATGTACATTTGTCCAAATTGCTAACAACACTAAATGGGGAGAGCAGTAGAGACCGAGGATGTAGCAAAGAACGACAGACTGATTTCACAGACTATGCAATTCAACAGGCAAAAGGAAAATGAAATTCAACATTGATAAATGTGAAATACTCCACTTGCATCATTAGTATCCACTGAATAATATTGGATTACCACAGGGACACTTAGAAAAGACCCTGCTGTGATTTTAGAACCATTATTTTCAAATGCTGTAAAACAGTAAAAAAAATTAATAAAAAGTTTGAATATGAAGATAGAAAGACTTGTGCCTTTCACAACCTTGGGATGTCGCAAAGTGCTTTACAGCCAATTAAGTATTTAGAAGTGTAGTCACTGTTGTAATGTAGGAATGTAGGAAACACAGCAGCCAATTTTCACACAGCAAGCTCCCACAAACTGCAATGTGAGAATGACCAGACAATCTATTTTAGTGATGAATATTGGCCAGGACACTGGGGAGGAATCCCCTGCTCTTCTTCGAACTAGTCCTGTGGGCTCCTTTACATCCACCTGAGAGAGCAGACGGGGTTTTGGTTTAATGTTTCATCTGAAAGAAGGCACCCCCGACAGTGCAGCACTCGCTCAGTACTGCACTGGAGTGTCAGCCTGGATTTAGTGTTCAAGTATCCGGAATGGGACTTGAACCCACAACCTTCTGACTCAGAGGCGAGAGTACTACCACCTGAGCAACATCAAAAACAGCAAAGGCTACAGGTCTTGTGCTGGAATGTTGCAACGCACTGGTCAAACCGCAGTTGGAGTACTGTAGTCAGTTCTGGTCACCACAACACAAAAAGATACTTTTTGAAGAAGCAACGAAGAAATAAAATCTTATTCCAAGCATAAAGGGCATGAACTAGGACAAAATATTAGAGATGGACAACAGTGTAGAAGGAATATGGTTTGGAGGGATCCTCAATGGGGTTTCTGAAATATTAAATGGTCTAAGTATGGTTAACCCAGTTTATTCCTTCAAACCAAGTCAGGAGACTATTTCTTCCCTTTGTGTCTCAAATCAAGCCTATATTCCTTCTATTTTGTTAATATAGTTACTCTTGTACAAGCAGACTACAAAGTATTGTGACCTCACAGAAGCTTTGTGAGTTACATTAGCTTTAAAGCACAGCTTACATCGAGGTCGGAGATATGTCTCAGTGCTGCACTAGTATTAAGCTAGTGAGTTGATATATTTTTTCTCTGAAGGTTTTTGCATTTGAGATGAAATTGAGTGTAAATTTAGATCAAATCTGTATCTGGGCTGTAGAGGACTGTACTGCCCAGGAATGATGACATAGTTTAACCAAGCATAGTCAGTGACCAGATGGTGGAACTAAGCATGTAAGGGTATGAAAGGAAACCAGATGGAGTGAATCGGATGCAGGCATAGAAAATCTGATGAGCACATATCTTTTTAACACATTTAGTGAAGTTTGTCCGCCTCTTAGCTATTTATCTAGAGATTAATCCATAATTTTCTAATCCTAAAGCTCAGTCAGGATGACAACAAAGACTCTTTCACATTCAAGGGACTCCCAGATCTGTTTGCACTTTTCCTGCCTACCGCAGAACAGAAATAATCGAGGCTTTGTCATTAATACTCCAGGAGATGAGGATGAATGCATCAAGCAAGCTATTTTCCCCCTCTCTCTCTTCCTCTCTCTCTCTCTCTCGCAAGTCAAGCTGGTGCTTAAGATGCTGTCTTAGCAGAAGTGTAAAGAATGAGCACAAAGTGACAAAAGCAATGCTCAAATCCTGAAACAAAAGTGTCCCCTTTAGGCTTCGAGTGCAGGATGGAGCTTCAGTCTGGCTACATAAAGGCGTTGCTGTAGTGAAGGGAAACAGCAGAAATTCCAGCCCTCATGATGGATAAAAGTGTCACTGGGCATTATGGTAACCCAAGATTAATGGCTACCTATTTTATCTTTTGCTTCACCCTTTTAACACCATGGTCATTGCAATTTAGATCTGCGAGTGTACTGTGAAGCAGGGAGAGATAGCGTTACATGAAAAGAATATAGATCACGATGTGGCAGCTGGATTCAGAGCAGACTCTCGTGATGAATCTCAAACATTTTTTTTACTAGCAACTTGCTTGCTCCTTCAAACATGAGAATTGCCCAGGTTCAGATTAAATATAAATATATAAATATATTTTAAAAGAGCTGTGAAATGAATGCTGGATTTTGTTACATTCTGTGTGGCTGCTTTCTAAGATGTTTTATTATTGTAGCCAGAGCACAGTTAGCTGAAAAATGAAACATTTTTACTCACTTTGGTAGTGACACTGCACAGAATGTCGCAATATCATTATGTCTTTTTTTGAAACCAATTTGTTTTGCATTTCTCCTGAAGACACTTGCTGGGCTGCTTTCCCAGAGACGTCTGGTACCTCCAGCCATGTGTGAGCCCCACAGACTAGTCAAGCAACAGCCTGGCATAGTCATACTCACAGAATCATATCTTTCAGCCAACGTCCCAAACTCCTCCATCACCATCCCTGGGTATGTCCTGTCCCACAGGCAGAACAGACCCACCAGGGGTGGCGGCATTGTGGCATACAGTCAGAAAGGAGTGGCCCTGGGAGTCCTCAACATTGACTCCAGACCCCATGAAGTCTCATGGCTTCAGGTCAAGCATGGGCAAGGAAACTTCCTGCTGATTACCACCTACCGCCCTCCCTCAGCTGATGAATCAGTACTCCTCCATGTTGAACACCACTTGGAAGAAGCACTGAGAGTAGCAAGGGCACAGAATGTGCTCTGGCTGGGGACTTCAATGTCCATCACCAAGAGTGGCTCGGTAGTACCACTACTGACCGAGCTGGTTGAGTCCTGAAGGACATAACTGCCAGTCTGCGACAGGTGGTGAGAGAGCCAACATGAGGGAAAAACCTACTTGAACTTGTCCTCACCAATCTACCTGTCGCAGATGCATCTGTCCATGACAGCATTGGTAGCAGTGACAACCACACAGTCATTGTGGAGACGAAGTTCCATCTTCACACTGAGGACACCCTCCATCGTGTTGCGTGGCTCTACCACCGTGCTAAATGGGATCGATTCAGAACAGATCTAGCAGCTCAAAACTGGGCATCCATGAGGCGCTGTGGGCCATCAGCAGCAGCAGAATTGTATTCCACCACAATCTGTAACCTCATGGCCCGGCATATCCCTCACTCTACCATTACCAACAAGCCAGGGGACCAACCCTGGTTCAATAAGGAGTTTGCCAGGAGCAGCACCAGGCGTACCTAAAAATGAGGTGCCAACCTGGGGAAGCTGCAACACAGGACTACATACATGCTAAAAAGCGGAAGCAGCATGCTATAGACAGGGCTAAGCGATCCTACAATCAACGGATCAGATCAAAGCTCTGCAGTGCTGCCCCATCCAGTCGTGAATGGTGGCGGACCATTAAACAACTAACGGGAGGAGGAGGCTCCATGAATATCCCCATCCTCAATGATGGTGGAGCCCAGCACGTGAGTGCAAAAGACAAAGCTGAAGCGTTCGCAACCATCTACAGCCAGAAGTGCCGAGTGGATGATCCATATCAGCCTCCTCCTGAGGTCCCCACCACCACAGAAGCCAGTCTTCAGCCAATTCGATTCACTCCACGTGATATCAAGAAACGGCTAGGCGCACTGGATAAAGCAAAGGCTGTGGGCCCCGATAACATCCTGGCTGTCGTGCTGAAGACTTGTGCTCCAGAACTAGCCGTGCCTCTAGCCAAATTGTTCCAGTACAGCTACACAACTGGCATCTATCCGACAATGTGGAAAACTGCCCAGGTATGTCCTGTCCACTAAAAGCAGGACAAATCCAATCTGACCAATTACCGCCCTATCAGTCTACTCTCAATCATCAACAAAGTGATGGAAGGTTTCATCGCCCGTGCTATCAAGCAACACTTACTCACCAATAACCTGCTCACTGATGCCCAATTTGGGTTCCACCAAGACCCCTCAGCTCCCGACCTCATTGCAGTTTTAGTCCAAACATGGACAAAAGAGCTGAATTCCATAGGTGAGGTTAGAATGACTGCCCTTGACATCAAGACAGCATTTGACCGAGTGTGACATCAAGGAACCCTAGTAAAACTGAAGTCAATGGGAATCGGGGCGGGGGGGGGAAACTCTCCACTGGCTGGGGTCCTGCCTAGCACAAAGAAAGATAGTTGTGGTGGTTGGAGGTCAATCATCACAGCCCCAGGACGTCACTGCAGCAGTTCCTCAGGGCAGTGTCCTAGTCCCAACCATCTTCAGCTGCTTCATCAATGACCTTCCCTCCAACATAAGGTCAGAAATGGGGATGTTCGCTGATGACTGCACAGTATTCAGTGCCACTCGCAATTCCTCAGATACTGAAGCAGTCCATGCCCGCATGCAGCAAGACGTGGACGACATTCAGGCTTGGGCTGATAAGTGGCAGGTAACATTCGCGCCACACAAGTGCCAGGCAATGACTATCTCCAACAAGCGAGAGTTTAACCACCGCCCCTTGATATTCAACGGCATTACCATCGCCAAATCCCCCACCATCAACATCCTGGGGGTCACCATTGACCAGAAACTTAACTGGACCAGCCAAATAAATACTGTGGCAACAAGATCAGGTCGGAGGCTAGGTAATTTGCTGTGAGTATCTCACCTCCTGACTCCCCAAAGCCTTTCCACCATCTACAAGGAACACGTCAGGAGTGTGATGGAATACTCTCCACTTGCCTGGATGAGTGCAGCTCCAACAACACTCAAGAAGCTCGACACCATCCAAGACAAAGCAGCCTGCTTGATTGACACCCCATCCACCACCTTAAACATTCACTCCCTCCACCACCGGCGTACCGTGGCTGCAGTGTGTACCATCTACAAGATGCACTGCAGCAACTCGCCAAGGCTTCTTCGGCAGCACCTTCCAAACCCGCAGCCTCTACCACCTAGAACGACAAGGGCAGCAGGTGCATGGGAACACCACCACCTCCAAGTTCCCCTCCAAGTCACGCACCATCCTGAATTGGAAATATATCGCCGATCCTTCATCGTTCCTGGGTCAAAATCCTGGAACTCCCTCCCTAACAGTACTGTGGGAGTATCTTCACCACACAGACTGCAGCAGTTCAAGAAGGTGGCTCACCACCACCTTCTCAAGGACAACTCGGGATGGGCAATAAATGCTGGCCTTGCCAGCTACGCCCACATCCCATGAACGAATAAAAAAAAATCAAACCTGGAATCTTATAGATTCATAGTATGATACAACACAGAACAAGGCCATTCGGTCCATCATGCCTGCAAAAGAGCTATCCAATTAGCTGAAGTCCCCTGCTCTTTCCTCATAGCCCTGTAATTTTCCTCCTTCAAGTTTTTATCCAATTCCCTTTTGAAAGTTATTATTGAATCTGCCTCCACCACCCTTTCAGGCAGTGCATCCCAGATCACAACAACTCACTGTTTTTTAAAAAATTCTCCTCATCTCACCTTTGGCTCTTTTGCCAATTATCTTAAATCTGTGTCCTCTGGTTACCGACCCTTATGCCACTGGAAACAGTTTCTCCTTATTTACTCTATCAAAACCCTTCATGATTTTGAACACCTCTATTAAATCTCTTCTAAACTGTTTCTGCTCTAAGGAGAACAACCCTAGCTTCTCCAATCTCTCCACGTAACTAAAGTCCCTCATCCCTTGAACCATTCCAGTAAATCTCCTCTGCACCCTCTCTATGGCCTTGACATCCTTTCAAAAGGCGGCGGACCTGGGTGGAGCGACAGCGGCGAGGCGGCGGCTGTAAAAGAGGCGGCGACCAGGTAGGCCCACAGAGGCGGCGGACCTGGGTGGAGCGACAGTGGCGAGGCGGCGGCTGTAAAAGAGGCGGCGACCAGGTAGGCCCACAGAGGCGGCGGACCTGGGTGGAGCGACAGCGGCGAGGCGGCGGCTGTAAAAGAGGCGGCGACCAGGTAGGCCCACAGAGGCGGCGACCAGGTAGGCTTACCAATCTGAGCCCCGAGAGCGGGAGAGAGAGAAGTAGAAAATAATCAAAGTGTGACATCACCAGAAAGCAAGTAAGTGATTGGTTGGTGAGTATTTCTCTTTTTCTCCTTTTTTCCATACTTAAATTCTGTGGTTTATAGTTTCTAGAGTCTCTGTGGTGTAGCGGGGACTACTGTTAAGCAAGGGCCCTTGAGTATATCATTTAATTGAAGTGAAATTGGTGGGATTCAATTAGTTTAATTTTAATTAATTAATTAAAGGGTAAGTCATGGCAGCAGAGCTCGGCGCCGTGATATGCTCCTCCTGCAATATGTGGGAAATCAGGGACACTTCCTGTGTTCCTGACGACCATGTGTGTGGGAAATGTATCCAACTGCAGCTACTGAGGGACCGCATTGCGGCGCTGTAGCTGCGGATGGATGCATATTGGAGCATTCGCGACGCTGAGAACGTCGTGAATAGCACGTTTAGTGAGTTGGTCACACCGCAGGTAAAGGGTGTACAGGCAGGAAGTGAATGGGTGACCACCAGGCAGAGTAATAGGTGCAGGCAGGTAGTGCAGGGGTCCCTGTGGCCATCCCCCTCTCAAACAGATATACCTCTTTGGATGCTGTTGGGGGGGATGACTTATCAGGGGAAGGCGGCAGCAGCCAACTTCTTGGCACCATGGGTGGCTCTGCTGCACAGGCTGGGAGGAAAAAGTGTGGAAGAGCTATAGTGATAGGGGATTCAATTGTAAGGGGAATTGATAGGCGTTTCTGCGGCCACAATCGAGACTCCAGGATGGTGTGTTGCCTCCCTGGTGCAAGGGTCAAGGACGTCTCGGAGCGGCTACACAACTTTTTGGAGGGGGAGGGCGAGCAGCCAGTTGTCGTGGTGCACATAGGCATCAACGATATAGGTAAAAAATGGGATGAGGTACTAAAAGCAGAATATAGGGAGTTAGGAGGTAAATTAAAAAAGAGGACCTCAAAGGTAGTAATCTCAGGATTGCTACCAGTGGCAAGTGCTAGTCAGAGTAGAAATAGGAGGATATTCCAAATGAATACGTGGCTAGAGGAATGGTGCAAGGGGGAGGGATTTAAATTCCTTGGACATTGGAACCGGTTCTGGGGGAGGTGGGACCAGTACAAACGGGACGGTCTGCACCTGGGCAGGGCCAGGACCGATGTCCTAGGGGGAGTGTTTGCTAGTGCTGTTGGCGAGGGTTTAAACTAAAGTGGCAGGAGGTTGGGAACCTGAGCAGGGAGACAGAGGAAAGGGAAACAAGGATAAAAGCTAAAGACAGGAAGGAGAAAAACAAAAGTAGAAGGCAAAGAACTCAACGGTTTAAATCAAACATGGTCACAGTAAATAATAATTCATATAGGTCTGAGAGCGTTAAAAAAATAAGCCTGAAGACTTTGTGTCTTAATGCAAGGAGCATTCGGAACAAGGTGGATGAATTAGCTGCGCAAATAGAGGTAAATGAATACGATTTGATTGGGATTACAGAAACATGGCTCCAGGGTGGCCAAGGCTGGGAACTCAACATCCAGGGCTATTCAATATTTAGGAAAGATGGGCAAAAAAGAAAGGGAGGAGGGGTAGCATTGCTGGTTAAAGAGGGGATTAACACAATTGAAAGGAAGGATATTAGCTCTGATGATGCGGAATCTGTATGGGTAGAACTAAGAAATAACAAGGGGCAGAAAACTTTAGTGGGAGTGGTATATAGACCTCCAAACAGTAATACGGAGGTTGGGGATGGCATTAAAAGGGAAATTAGAGAAGCATGCAGTAAGGGCACAGCAATCATCATGGGTGACTTTAATTGACATATAGATTGGGCTAACCAAATTAGTAAAAATACTGTGGAGGAGGAATTCCTAGAATGTTTACGAGATGGTTTTCTGGAACAATATGTCGAGGAACCAACCAGAGATCAGGCCACCTTAGACTGGGTATTATGTAACGAGAAAGGATTAATTAGCAATCTTGTTGTACGAGGCCCCTTGGGTCAGAGTGATCATAATATGATAGAATTCTTCATTAGGATGGGGAGTGAAGTCGTTGAATCAGAGACTAGGGTCCTGAATTTAAATAAAGGAAACTACGATGGTATGAGGCGCGAATTGGGTAGGATTGATTGGGGAATGTCACTCAAGGGGTTGACGGTGGATAGGCAATGGCAAACATTCAAAGACTGCATGGATGAACTACAGAATTTGTTCATCCCAGTTTGGCATAAGAATAAAACAAAAAGGGTGACTCAACCAAGGCTAACAAGGGAAATTAGGGTTAGCATAAGATCCAAGGAGAGGGCGTATAAATTGGCCAGAAAAAGCGGTAGCCCTGAGGATTGGGAGCAGTTTAGGATTCAACAAAGGAGGACAAAGGGATTAATTAAGAAGGGGAAAATAGAATATGAAAGTAAGCTTGCTGGGAACATAAAAACTGACTGTAAGAGCTTTTATAGATATGTGAAGAGAAAAAGATTAGTGAAATCAAGTGTAGGTCCCTTGCAGTCAGAAGCGGGGGAAGTTATAATGGGGAACAAAGAAATGGCAGCCCAATTAAATGCATATTTTGGTTCTGTCTTCACAAAGGAGGACACAAATAAGCTCCCAGAGATGTTGGAGAACATACGGTCTGATGAAAGGGAGGAACTGAAAGAAATCAGTATTTGCAGGGAAATGGTGTTAGGGAAATTGACGGGATTGAAGGCCGATAAATCCCCAGGGCCTGATAATCTACATCCTAGGGTACTTAAGGAAGTGGCCCTAGAAATAGTAGATGCATTGCTGATCATCTTCCAACATTCAATGGAACCTGGAACTGTACCCATGGATTGGAGGGTAGCCAATGTTACCCCACTATTCAAAAAGGGTGGTAGAGAGAAAGCGGGGAATTACAGACCGGTAAGCCTGACATCGGTATTGGGGAAAATGCTAGAGCCCATTATAAAGGATGTAATAGCTGAGCACTTGAAAAACAGTAACAGGATCAGACAAAGTCAACATGGATTTACAAAAGGTAAATTGTGCTTGACTAATCTACTGGAATTTTTTGAGGATGTAACTGGGAAAATAGATAAGGGAGAACCAGTAGATGTGGTGTATTTGGACTTTCAAAAGGCTTTCGATAAGGTCCCGCATAAGAGATTAGCGTGTAAAGTTAAGGCACATGGGATTGGGGGCAAGGTATTGACTTGGATAGAGAACTGGTTGGCGGACAGAAAGCAGAGAGTAGGAATTAATGGGTCTTTTTCCGAGTGGCAAGCAGTGACTAGTGGGGTACCGCAGGGATCGGTCCTTGGACCCCAGCTATTCACAATATACATTAATGATCTAGATAAGGGAACTAAATGTAATATCACCAAGTTTGCAGATGACACAAAGCTGGGTGGGAGTGTGTGCTGCGAGGAGGATACCGAGAAACTCCAGGATGATTTGGACAGGTTGGGTGAGTGGGCAGAAGCGTGGCAGATGCAATATAACGTGGATAAGTGCGAGGTTATCCACTTTGGTGTCAAAAACAGAAAGGCAGACTATTATCTGAATGGCAATAGATTGGGAGAAGGGGAAGTGCAACGAGACCTAGGTGTCCTTGTGCACCAGTCGCTGAAAGTAAGCATGCAGGTGCAGCAGGCGGTGAAGAATTCAAATGGTATGTTGGCCTTCATAGCGAAAGGGTTTGAGTATAGGAACAGGGATGTCCTGCTGCAGTTGTACAGGGCCTTGGTGAGACCACACCTTGAGTACTGTGTGCAGTTTTGGTCGCATAATCTGAGGAAGGATGTTCTTGCCATGGAAGGAGTTCAGCGAAGATTCACAAGGCTGATACCTGGGATGGCAGGAATGACATATGAGGAGAGATTGGGTCAATTGGGCTTATACTCGCTGGAGTATAGAAGAATGAGAGGGGATCTCATCGAAACATATAAAATTCTGACAGGTCTGGACAAACTAGATGCAGGAAGAATGTTCCTGATGGTCGGAGAGTCCAGAACCAGGGGTCATAATCTAAGGATAACGGGTAAGCCATTTAGGACAGAAATGAGGAAGAATTTCTTCACCCAGAGAGTGGTGAACCTGTGGAATTCTCTACCACAGAAGGTAGTTGAGGCCAAGTCATTAAATATATTCAAGAATGAGTTAGATATATCTCTTAAAGCTAAAGGTATCAAGGGATATGGGGAGAAGGCAGGTACAGGGTACTGAGTTTGGATGATCAGCCATGATCTCATCGAATGGCGGAGCAGGCTCGAGGGGCCGAATGGCCTACTCCTGCTCCTATCTTCTAAAAGTGTGGTGCCCAGCATTGAACACAATACTCCAGCTGAGGCCTAACCAGTGATTTATAAGGATTTAGCATACTTTCTTTGCTTTTGCACTCTGCCTCTATTTATAAAGCCAAAGACCCTTGAGATATGCTTTATTAACAGCCTTATCTAAATTTCCTGCCACCTTCAAAGATTATTGTACGTTAACTCCTAGGTCTCTCTTTTCCTGCATCCCATCTAAAATTGTACCCTTTAGTTTACATTGCCTCTCCTCATTCTTCATACCAAAAGAACACCACAGTATACCTCCCTCCAGTCTGAAAAACAACCATTCACCACTACTCTCTGCTTTCTGTTCCTTAGTCAATTTTGTATCCATACTACCACTGTACCTTTTAATCCCATGGGCTTTAATTTTACTAACAAGTCTATTATGTGGTACTTTGTCAAATGCCTTTTGAAAGTTCATATACACATCAACCGCATTATCAACCCTCTCAGTTACTTCATCAAAGCACTCAATCATATGTCTTTAACAAATCCATGCTGGCTGTCATGGATTAACCCATGTTTTTCCAAGTGACAATTAATTTTGTCCTAGATTATTACATTTGTCCTATATAACTGGGTCCTGCACCAATCAATAGAACTACCCACTGAGTAATCAGGAGGTGCAGTCAACATCTTCAGAGAAGCCACTTGACTAGGACAGTCTTAATCCAAAAGAATTTGGTGAACCTAATGCTTGCTGTCAACTGTACACCTGGACATAGTGACGGAATTCATGGAAAGTGTGTCGTTACAACTGATACGCATCATGTGTTACCGAGATATACAGACCAGGAAGATCCCTGGGTTAGCTCCATGCTCTGGTAACTGATGTGAATCATGGAAGTGTTAAGGGCTGTACAATTAGACTCAGTTTTCTCAGCCTAGGGAGTAGAGAGGAATAAACAATCAGCTCCAGTTTCTTCTCCTGATCCCTCTCCAGACAATCTCTGTTAGAAAGTGCCGTGCGTCATCATCAGCAATGCAAGGGATCATCCTCAATGGGCTACCCCCATGGTAGAATAGTCTGCCAACTCTCACTGTCCAGGTTTACCCTTGAAAGTTTGGTGAGGGAGAGAAAGCAAGAAAACATTGTTCAACCTATCTGCTCAATGTAAGCCCGACATCATCAACATTCATTCCATCACAAATCCAATAATTGGGTCCAATAACATTTGGGTAATTAAGTGACATTTTTTGCTATCTGTTAGCATAAAAGAAGTCTCTGGATTGTTTCCAGTTTGGTTGCAGTGCACTCTTGATCTTTCTACCTCTTATACCTCCTGAGTCTTCATTTTACTGGAACAGCATCTCTGTCACATCGCAAATTACAGCAAAGTGTACAATTATACACTGTAAACAAAACATACAATGATTATGGCGTGAATGTATCAAACTTCTTGTAAATCATTTCATCTGCACAGCAAATCTGCAATGCCCAAAAATACATTGCTGTTTTTCTAGTGTCATTGACAAATATCATGTTTGTAGCCATTATGCTTATTTGCATAATTTTTAATCTGTGTGAAGTGTATCAGGGCTGAATAAGGTTACATAATACTTCATATACAACAGATTTCTTCAGCTGCCATGGTAACAGTGGATTTTAATGGTGTGTGACTTTGGTTTGTTGTCCCACAAGATGAGTTCCTGATCTCGATTGTGCTGACAGGGAGAGGTGTTGAGGTGAGGTAGGCTCTTTCCTCGCCTGGTGGAAAAAGAGAACAGGAGGGAGGTTCATTCCAACCTCCTCTCACTCGTCTCTGAGTAGATAGTCCAAAAATAGGATTGGTGGATGCCGAAGAGCTAAAGGAGGAGGGGTAGGGGTTAAGAAACTGTGTTAATGTAAAACAACGCTTGTGACATTATTAAGAACATAAGAACAATAAAGGACAAGAAAAACCCATTTACCCATTGAAACTAATCCCTTCATTACCCTTTACCCATTGAAGCTCATCCCCTCGTTACCCTTTACCCCATTGAAACTCATCCCTTCATTACCATTAACCCATTGAAGCTCCTCCCTTCATTACCCTTTACCCATTGAAGCTCATCCCTTTGTTACTCTTTACCCATTGAAACTCATCCCTTCATTACCCTTTACCCCATTGAAACTCATCCCTTCATTACCCTTTACCCATTGAAGCTCCTCCCTTCATTACCCTTTACCCATTTAAACTCATCCCTTCATTACCCTTTACCCATTGAAGCTCATCCCTTCATTACCCTTTACCCATTGAAGCTCATCCCTTCGTTACCCTTTACCCTATTGAAACTCATCCCTTCATTACCCTTTACCCATTGAAGCTCCTCCCTTCATTACCCTTTACCCATTGAAACTCATCCCTTCGTTACCCTTTACCCATTGAAGCTCATCCCTTCATTACCCTTTACCCTATTGAAACTCATCCCTTCATTACCCTTTACCCATTGAAACTCATCCCTTCGTTACCCTTTACCCATTGAAGCTCATCCCTTCGTTACCCTTTACCCTATTGAAACTCATCCCTTCATTACCCTTTACCCATTGAAGCTCATCCCTTCATTACCCTTTACCCATTGAAGCTCCACTCTTCATTACCCTTTACCCATTGAAGCTCATCCCTTCGTTACCCTTTACCCATTGAAGCTCATCCCTTCGTTACCCTTTACCCATTGAAGCTCATCCCTTCGTTACCCTTTACCCATTGAAGCTCATCCCTTCATTACCCTTTACCCATTGAAGCTCAACTCTTCATTACTCTTTACCCATTGAAGCTCATCCCTTCGTTACCCTTTACCCTATTGAAACTCATCCCTTTGTTACTCTTTTCCCCATTGAAGCTCATCCTTTCATTACCCTTTATCTCATTGAAACTCTTCACTTCTGTATCCTAACTCTGTTGGCATAGTATCCAAATATACTTTGAACATTCCCAATATCATTGCCTTTAATACTCTGCCTTGCAAATTATTCCAAAGGAAGTCTTTCTAATATCTGTTTTTAAGTTTACTTTTCACTAAGTTAAATTTGTTCCTTCTGGTGCTGATTTGCTTTGAAGTAATATTCTGGTGGTCTAGAAACAGCATGAATGTACAACATCGCCTGTGACATTATTAAAAATATACAAACATGTTTACTATATGTGTATAGAATCATAGAATGATACAGCAGAGAAGGAGGCCATTCGGCCCATCCTGGCATGGTCAGCGCTTAAAGCTGCACTTCTCAATGTTCTCCTGCTCCCCATTCCATAATGCAAACCATCCAGAATGCCATGCATTGGAAGTCCTTTTCCTCACCAACTCCACTGGCTTCCTGTGCCTCAGAAGATTGATTTCAAGAATCTCACCCTCACCTACAAATTTCCCCATGGCTGATGCCCCTTTGTGCACCTTTCATCCTACGATGCCTGCCTACTTCTTGTTTCCTGCTCATGCTCCTCCACCATCCGTGGCAGACTCCTTCAACCACCTTGCCCCACCCTTTGTAACTCCAACTCTTGTCATCTTTGTCTTGTCATCTCCCTCCCTGCCTTCAAAAGTCTCCTGAAGAACGTCTTATTTGACCATGCTTCCACCGCTTCCTAATTCCTCCCTTGGTCACTCCTCCTAGTCTCATCGCATTTGTTTTCCTTACTCCTCTGTGGTGTGCCTTGGAGAACTTTGCTATGTTAAAGGTACAGGTTGTTGCTCTTGTCTGCTCATTGTCCACTACACCTGTGATATATTCATTTCCAGCCCTGTTATTCGATATAAAACAAATGCTAGGATCTTAATTCCCTTTTATAATGTTGATTAAGAACTGAAAATTACCATATAGCTTGGCCTAGGCTAGTCATGGTTAACTTACTAGAAGAAACTTTTGACTTTCCTTCTGTAGAAGGACCCAAGTAAGTAAATAGCAAACCCATTTTTAGTCATGTGACTCTTTAACTTATTCTCTTAAAATGAAAATGTGATTCAGTATTTGACTCAACTAATCATCACACTTTAATGGACCCCACGAGTCACAGGAGTGTGTTGCCAGGCAGTGATGACTGCTGAGTGGCCTCTCGCAGTCTTCAATCAATACCTCTCAGCTCCTGACTGTCATTAGATTGGTGTTTATTTCTTTGAGGCTAATTTATATACACGTATTAAAAAGTATGGGTGGTAAACGATGAGTACAATGCTATAATTAATGTCCAGATTTATCTGACATTCACTGAGCAATCAAGCCTTATTCTTGTGATGTGATAGAATCATTACAGCAAGTGACATCCTCATTACTCCCTCCAACCATCCAGGGTTCTTAGTTTGTTTGGCTAATTAAAGAGGAAGGATAGAGCAGGAAATGGGCAGTGTCCCACAGGAAAGAGCCTTGTTATTTTCCTTGATACTTTTATTTAACAAATAATTGTAAAATTGTTAATGTTAAGAGAAGACCCCTTGTGCTGCCATGTAATTGGTGGCATCAGGGCCATATCCACTGCAGGGAAGCAAATCTGGATCCAAATGTAAAAATCGCATTTTTAAGCACCTCAACAGCAGATTGTCAGCATGCGTTTAGTGCATTTCCAGCAAGGTTCACACTAGTTTCTCCATAATGGTTACCATCAGCAGTATCAGGGACCTACCCCATAGACATTAAAACAAATGGTAAGATTTTACAAGGCAGCAAGATTAACATGAAGAGGATATTCATGTGGCAAAATGGCTGCTTCCTGTAATCCCTTTCCCCTTTAAGAAATACTGTCAATTCTATATCGAAATATGTGGCCATAAATGATGGAGATGGTGGGAATATTCAGTATTCAATGGATTATCCCATGATGGAAAGTTGCAAAGTACTTACCGTACCAGCTGGTTGACATCACATGGAAAATGATGGAAAATGACTGCCTGCAATACAGTCTGTGAGATGATAAATGGCTTCATTTCATTCCTTAAAGGCCTTGTGTCACTGCACAGGCTGATTGAGGTCATTTGCATCACTGTCTCCACAGTCCAGGCTGTTTGCTTCTTTCTCTTTTGATATTCATCAAGGTGACAGATGCCTGCACGGGGGAGTGAAAGAGTTCAATACTTTCCCACTTCAGCATCAAGCCCAACCAAGTGGGGTACAGCATGAGCCCGATTCAGACCAAAGCTTCTTCCAGTCTGCCCTAATAATGTGCCTTTGTCAATCATCTCAGAAGTGCACCCCAGCTGCACCATTGGGACATTTCAGGTATCCTAACCATTCAGACTTGTACCCTCTATGAGTGAGACTGATAATTGGCAGCTAAAATTAGTAACCCTCAAATTGAAGGAGTTCAGATTCAGGCTTGGGTTATAAGTGGCAAGTAATATTTGTGCCATGAAAGTGCCAGGCAATGACTATCTCCAAAAAGAGAGAGCATAACCATCTCCCCACGACATTCAATGGCATCACTATCGCCGAGTCCCCCACCATCAACATCCTGGGGGACACCATTTACCAGAAACTCAACTGGACCAGTCACCAAAGTACCATGGTTACTAGAGCAGGTCAGAGGCTGAGTATTCTGTGGAGAGTGTCTTATCCCCTGGCTCCCCAAAGCCTCTCTACTACCTGCAAGGTATAAGTCAGGAATGTGATGGAATACTCTCCACTTGCCTGGATGAGTGCAGTTCCAACAACACTGAAGAAGCTCGACACTATCCAGGACACAGCAGTCCGCTTGAACGGCACCTCATCCATTGGCTTAAACATTCACTCCCTCCACCACTGGTGCACTGTGGCTGCAGTGTGTACCATCTACAAGATGCACTGCAGTAACTCGCCAAGGCTTCTTTGGCAGCATCTCCCAAACCCACGCCCTCTATCACCAAGAAGGACAAGGGCAGCAGACGCATGGGAACACCACCACCTCCAAGTTACCTTCTGAGCCACACACCATCCAGACTTGGAAATATATCGCCGTTCCTGGCTTCAAATCCTGGAACTCCCTACCAATGTTCACTTAAATATTTTTTGGGGGTGTGTGGCCCCTTTAAGGGGCTGCGCGGCTCTTTCAAAATACCGCGCATGCGCTGATTTTCCTAGTTAAAAGCCGGTGAGCCGGTGAGCCGGCTACACGGGGGCTGCAGAGCGCTAAAGGGAACATTGTTCCCTACCTAACAGTGCCGTGAGAGTATCTTCACCACACAGACTGCAACGGTTCAAGAATGCGGCTCACCACCACCTTCTCAAGGGCAACTTGGGATGGGCAATAAATTCTGGCCTTGCCAGCAATTCCCATAACCCAAGAATTAATATTTTAAAAGGCCATTGAAGTGGCGAGAAGGATGGGTTTAAGAGACAATTTAAAATGTGTTTAAGAGAGAAGGGCCTGTTTGCTATGGTGAGAGAGTTGGAAGGCTGTGTTGATGCTTATAGGGTCTGATGGGCTTTTCCTGCTCTGAAAAAATATCTTCAGTTCACATTTATGAGCTGAGAAAGAATAACAGAAAACAGAACGGTGGCGTGAGATTCATTCTGTGAATGTGCTAAATTCACATTTGCTACAAATGAATAATTCTCTGAAAACATTTACAGCAAAACAGATTATTGTAACAGTTATAATTAGTGCACATCTCTTACCCTGCATGTAGAAAGCAGCGATTTGTCTGAACATCTGCACTGTTAATTCAGGGTGAATTCTCCTTTCATCAAGGTTTTCTAACTCTTTAATTTGCAGCCGTTTGGTTTATTTCACACGGAGTCAACACGAGCTCAGAAAAGATTCTTAAATTTCAATCGTGGGAAACCTTCCTCTGGTGTGTTTCCATTGGCAGAGATGAGAGGTGTCCAACCATCCCATAACGAAAGTATAATTTTCAACAAGACAGAGACAGACAAAAGCTCTCATTGTGTAATAGCGGAAGGAGGAACAGTTCATCTCTGTGTTTATCCTAAACCTGGCCTCCAGCTCAGTGCCTGAAATCTGGATACATTAATGTTAATTCCACAATGCCAGAAATTCGGGTGCATCATGAGTCAGGTGCTCTGTTCCCCACGCCTGACACTATGATTTGCACACCTGCCAAGTGAGACTGCACAATGGGACCAAAGTCTCACAATTTCTGGGCTTCACCCCTCCCCTAAAATCGGCATCCATTTGGCTCCTTTTCTTACCCCCGCCCCCTAGCCTTTTCCTCTCGAAGGTGCTGACTCTGGTTTGGGTGCTCTGCACACTTCAGTACTGCACTTTTTAAAAATTCATTTATGGGATGTGGGCGTCGCTGGCAAGGCCAGCATTTATTGCCCTCCCCAATTGACCTTGAGAAGGTGCTGGTGAGCCACCTTCTTGAACTGCTGCAGTCCGTCTGGTGAAGATACTCCCACAGTACTGTTAGGGAGCAAGTTCCAGGATTTTGACCCAGCGATGATGAAGGATCGGCGATATACTTCTAAGTCAGGATGGTGTGTGACTTGGAGGGGAACTTGGAGGTGGTGGTGTTCCCATGCACCTGCTGCCCTTGTCCTTCTAGGTGGAAGAGGTCGCGGGTTTGGGAAGTGCTGCCGAAGAAGCATTGTTGAGTTGCTGCAGTGCATCTTGTAGATGGTACACACTGCAGCCACGGTACGCCGGTGGTGGAGGGAGTGATTGTTTAAGGTGGTGGATGGGGTGCCAGTCAAGCGGGCTGCTTTGTCCTGGATGGTGTTGAGCTTCTTGAGTGTTGTTAGAGCTGCACTCATCCAGGCAAGTGGAGAGTATTCCATCACACTCCTTACTTGTGCCTTGTAGATGGTGGAAATGCTTTGGGGAGTCAGGAGGTGAGACACCCGCCGCAGAATACCTAGCCTCTGACCTGCTCTTGTTGCCACTGTATTTATGTGGCTGGTCCAGTTAAGTTTCTGGTCAATGGTGGCCCCCAGGATGTTGATGGTGGGGGACTCGGCGATGGTAATACAGTTGAATGTCAAGGGAGGTGGTTAGACTATCGCTTGTTGGAGATAGTCATTGCCTGGCACTTGTGTGGCGCGAATGTTACTTGCCACTTATAAGCCCAAGCCTGAACGTCGTTCAGGTCTTGTTGCATGCAGGCATGGACTGCTTTATTATCTGAGGAGTTGTGAATGGCGCTGAACACTGTGCAGTCATCAGCGAACATCCCCATTTCTGACTTTATTTTGGAGGAAAGGTCATTGATGAAGCAGCTGAAGATGGTTGGGCTTCTTCAATAAGTTTAGCAAGCGAGTGTCAGCAGCCATTCAACTATGGAGTGCATCACAATCCCGCCCTCACCTCATGTTCAAATGTGTGCACTTTCCAGCAGCAATCACTGGCTATCGAGCAGGAGCGGGAACCCTAGCCAAATTTTTATCCCTGCCCCTAATCCAGGACTGGAGGAGCCATGCGTAGTGTCTCCAACCACTGTCCCAGCCGAGCTAACTCGGAAATGGGATCAAACCTTGGACCTTCCCGATCTGCATGGCTCAACAGAGAAGTTTATTCACTAAAAGCCATGGGAGAGTTTAAATGTCCATTTAAGGCAGTACACATGGTTTGAGAGGAATAAATAGTTACAACAGGTGTGTGCCATCACAATCAAAGGCTAAGTCTTCAAGATTTATGGGGGAATGTTTGGATATTTCAAAAGGTGTTAGAAATTAGGGGTACCTCGGTACCTAAAATATATATGGTTATGCGAATGAAATTGTGAAGTGAACAATGCCATGTTTATATGATTGTATTAGAGCTCAAGACAAGTAAGGGGTTAATGTTGTGTTTTACTGGAACTGCTTAAGTTTCGGTTTCCTGGAAACTTGTTTTGAGTTTGAGACAAAGTGTCTCCAGACTGGTATTAGATTAGATGGATAGATGCATAACATCCCACACAGGGGCAGTCACATATGGCGTTGCCTCCCAGGCTAGCTGTCTGCTGTTTGTAAGTTAGGATTTTGACTTTTTTAATGTATCTTTAATTTGGCCAACTAAGGCCCAACCTATGTTTCATCCATTATTACTGATAACAATATTATAATGCTAAAGTAGGAATTGGAGTTTATTGAACAGAACTGCTTGCGAGGATATGTAGAAGTTAATTAGTATAAGGGCATAGAGCAGAGGATAGCTTTGGGAATTTAATGATTCACTTCATGGTACAATAGTCTGATAATGAAATGAAATAGTTAGTTTGCACGGCCAGCTGCATGAACATAAATAATTGATAACAAGCAGTTCCAACAATGGGGCCTCTGACTGAAGGAGTCTGAAGGCTGAACTTGGTATGTCTGGTTGCTGACTCCAGGCTGGGGGGGACAAGACAGGATGAGATAAGAGACTCTAGCTTTGGAAGGAAAGGGCCAGATGAGATAAACGAAAAACAGTCCTCAACATGCTGTAAGGCCATGATTGGCTAGGCACAGAAACCAGGTGTAATGGCTAAAAAGGACCCTAAACAGGTGGAAGATAACAGGAGGGTTGACCCTTTTCCCATGGTTTAGACAAAGAACTCGACATACCATTGGGCACCATGTTTTAAGAGGAACCCTTATAGGTTAAATGGTCTTGTCAATATTCTACCCCAGGTCCACCCCTAAAAAAGGGTAAAAAAGAAAGACCTGAAAAGCCCCTAGCACAGATGGTGGAGTGAGAGAGAGAGAGAGAGAGCGAGAGAGAGAAGAGCTGCTCGTGCACGCCAGCCATCTGTCTGATCGGGGCCAGTACCAGCTACTTGTCATGGTCGTATGTTTTTGCTGTGTAACTAGTGTGTTATATTCCGTCTTAAACTCCGATTAAACACAATGGCCCAGAAATTGATCCGGCTGCGCGAGAGTACGCACAGTGTACACTCACGCAGCCAGACTTCAATTGCCGGTTTTCAGCATGCACTGCGCATGCACTGAAAACCGGCAATTGATCTTTCGAAAAGGGGGCGGGTCCTCAGTGCACCGCGTGCGCGCTACAGGCTGCGCGCACGCAGTGCACTTCATCGCTTGCGCACGCAGGTAAGTATTGAAGAATCTGGAAAAGAAAAAAGGAAGCGCAGGAGACACTTTTAACCAGGTAAGTACATAATTAAGTAGTATTTAGAATTTTTTTTTACAGGTAAATCTTTAGTAGCGACTTTAAAGACAGGTAAGTTTATTTTTATAACATTTTAAAAGATTTAAAAAATTTTCAAAAATTTATTTTTTTGTTTAAAAAGGTTAATTTATTTAATTACACTTATTTTAATTATGTGATGGGGTTTTTTTTTAATTTAATGGAGGTTTAGCTCTTCTTTTGGGGGCTTGTTGTATTCCTAGTTTTCACAGCAGTTCAATGGCCGCTGTGAATTCTATGAATGAGAGCTTGGTGTGCTGCCATTGGCTGTAACTCAGTCACGTGATCCCACAGTGCACTCGAACTAACTCCGCACTGTGGGATCACGATGCACTCGCAGCTGATGGCTGGAACATGAAGTTCCAGCGAGCTGGGACTGAAAAAGCCAACGCGCAGTGAGACATCGCGGGAAGGGCTTACCCTCGCACGAACCCTCACACTGCAATTTCTGGGCCAATATACCCACCATATTGGTTTGCACTTGATCCTTATTAATTGGAAAGACCAGAGATAAGTTAATGTCTACAAAGGTTAATGCCATCCATTCCCCACCATACCCCATTCCATTCCATCCTGTGGGGGGAAGGGGCATTGAATTGAATAGTTCTTTACCTCCCCATGAATTCAACGTTGGAAGAGAGAGAAATTAAAGGAGAATAGAGAAACAGTCTGTGTGTTGAACAAGAGACCCACAGGGGCAGCGAGAAAGATTTTACATTTTCAACTGCTCAGTTCAGAAGACTCGAAAAAGAGATTGCGTCAAAAAAAAATACAAACGAGACATTCTTCAGCACAGAAAATGAAGAATCAAAAGAAAAGGGATGCAAAGAAACAGCGGCAAAAGTCACCGCACAGCTCTTGCGGCTTAACAAGAAGCTGATGCATGGTAATCGCACGTTCGCTGGCAAATCTCACTCATGTTTGAACAGAATCCTCTAACAAATGGATCTTCAATACAGCCCAGATGGTTCTCCCCAGTTATTATTGTGAAGCTTTTTATTCACACATAATTGGACTTCACAGGTCATTTTGCATTTCAGACAGAGCCTTTTTAGAACTGCTCGCTTTCCATCTGAGCAAACAAGGAGAAACAAAGGTACTGAGAGGTGAATACTAATTGTGGCTGGGCCCTTCCTTCCTTCCTTCCTTTCTTTCTTTCTTTCACCACTGATTTCTCCTCGAGTGCACAAATTCCATAGATTTCTGCCAAGTGGCACGTTTCAGGCAGGTTTGTAAACAAATTGAAAAGCATCTCCGATTCTGTTGCCTTCCAGAATCAAGCCAAGAGCTTGTCAACCATCGTTGCATCCTGCACTGCTTCCGAGAATATGAGATTCACGTTTTCTTAACATTCCATGAGATGACATTTCAAATGGAATTTGCTCTGTGCTTTGCACACCTCTGAGAAACATGCACAAAGGTAGTACAGCTGAGACAGAAAGTGTCAACTTCCGATAATGAAATCTAACTCTGATTGTACAGACTGACCAAACACTTACTGCACCCACTCAACCATCACTCCCTCACACAAAACATGGGAGTTGCAGTTATTGGGCCAGATCTTGCTGTAAAAGTAACAGCATGTTAACGATGAACGCCATTATTAATGTGCAAATCGTCCAGCAAGTTCAGGGGATTAAGTGATACACTGTGAGTTGCGAATCTCCAGAAGTTGTTGGTCGCACAAACAACATTTCGCTCTTAGCCTTCGCGTTATTGTTAAGAACCTGTTGGATTTGCACATTAAGTTTAAGTCTGGTAATTAACAGCATAAGTACCTTTATAACAACATGATAATTGTTAATGCAATGCCAAACAACCTCGATGAAATTGAACAATTTAAACCTTGGAGTCTCATTCCTTCAGGTGATAAATTGTTGCTAGAGATTTTTAAAATATCAAATTTTAAATTTTACATTTTTTTCTTAGTTTTCCTTTCTGTCTCTTTTTTCCCTCCCTCTTAATCCAATCTTACTTTCCCTCCCTTTATTTTTCATTCTGTGCCTGATTTGACTCGAATTCACCCTCCTACTCCGTCGTTTGTCTGTTTCTTTCTCAATCATTCAATCTCATTGGTTAAGGGGATAGACTGTTGGTCCCGTCAATCACTGAGGTCCGAGACGCCCTGTTGCCCTTACTTCCAGCAATTTACGGTGTAAAAACATTTTGAGCTGAAGGGTGTAGAAAAAGTCTAACTAACAGCGTACGCTGCGAGATGGTATACAGTTGGGAAGGAGTGGCCCTGGGAGTCCTCAACATTGACTCTGGACTCCATGAAGTCTCATGGCTTCAGGTCAAGCATGGGCAAGGAAACCTCCTGCTGATTACCACCTACCGCCCTCCCTCAGCTGATGAACCAGTACTCCTCCATAATAAAAACAGAAAATGCTGGAAATACTCGGCAGGTCAGGCAGCATCTGTGGAGAGAGAAACAGAATTAACGGTTCAGGGCGATGACCCTTCGTTGACCTGAAATGTTAACTCTGTTTCTCTCTCCACAGATGCTGCCTGACCTGCCGAGTATTTCCAGCATTTTCTGTTTTTATTTTAGATTTCCAGCATCCGCAGTATTTTACTTTTGTATCAGTACTCCTCCATTTTAACACCACTTGGTAGAAGCACTGAGGGTAGCAAGGGCACAGAATGTGGGGGACTTCAATGTCCATCACCAAGAGTGGCTCGGTAGCACCACTACTGACCGAGCTGGCTGAGTCCTGAAGGGCATAGCTGCCAGTCTAGACCTGCGACAAGTGGTGAGAGAACCAACATGAGGGGAAAACCTACTTTGTCTCATCCTCACCAATCTACCTGTCACAGATGCATCTGTCCATGAGAGCATTGGGAGCAGTGACCACCCACAGTCATTGTGGAGACGAAGTCCCGTCTTCACACTGAGGACACCCTCCATCGTGTTGCGTGGCACTACCACTGTGCTAAATGGGATAGATGCAGAACAGATCTAGCAGCTCAAAACTGGGCATCCATGAGGCACTGTGGGCCATCAGCAGCAGCAGAATTGTATTCCACCACAATCTGTAACCTCACGGCCAGGCATATCCCTCACTCTACCATTAACATCAAGCCAGGGGACCAACCCTGGTCAATAAGGAGTGTAGAAGAGCAACACCAGGTGTACCTAAAAATGAGGTGCCAACCTGAGGAAGCTGCAACACAGGACTACAGGCACGCTAAAAAGCGGAAGCAGCATGCTATAGACAGGGCTAAGTGATCCCACAATCAACGGATCAGATCAAAGCTCTGCAGTCCTGCCCCATCCAGTTGTGAACGGTGGTGGACCAGTAAACAACTAACAGGAGGAGGAGGCTCCAAGAATATCCCCATCCTCAATGATGGTGGAGCCCAGCACGTGAGTACAAAAGACAAGGCTGAAGCGTTTGCAACCATCTTCGGCCAGAAGTGCCGAGTGAATGATCCATATCGGCTTCCTCCTGAGGACCCCACCATCACAGAAGCCAGTCTTCAGCGAATTCGATTCACTCCACGTGATATCAAGAAACGGCTGAGCGCACTAAATACAGCAAAGGCTGTGGGCCCCAACAACATCCCAGCTGTCATGCTGGAGACTTGTGCTCCAGAACTAGCCGGGCCTCTAGCCAAGCTTTTCCAGTAAAGCTATAACACTGGCATCTATCCTATATATGTGGAAAACTGCTCAGGTATGTCCTGTCCACAAAAAGCAGGACAAGTCCAATCCGACCAATAACCGCCCCATCAGTCTACTCTCAATCATCAGAAAAGTGATGGAAGGTGTCATCGACAGTGCTATCAAGCGGCACTTACTCACCAGTAACTTGCTCACTGATGCCCATTTTGGGTTCTGTCAGGACCATTCGGCTCCAGACCTCATTAAAGCCTTGGACCAAACATGGACAAAAGAGCTGAATTCCAGAGGTGAGGTGAGAGTGACTGCCCTTGACATCAAGGCAGCATTTGAGCAAGTGTGGCATCAAGGAGCCCTAGTAAAACTGAAGTCAATGGGAATCGGGGGGAAAACTCTCCACTGGCTGGAGTCATACCTAGCACAAAGGAAGATGGTTGTGGTGGTTGGAGGTCAATCATCACAGCCCCAGGACATCGCTGCAGGAGTTCCTCAGGGCAGTGTCCTAGGCCCAACCATTTTCAGCTGCTTCATCAATGACCTTCCCTCCAACATAAGGCCAGAAATGGAGATGTTCGCTGATGACTGCACAGTGTTCAGTGCCATTCGCAACTGCTCAGATAATGAAGCAGTCCATGCCCGCATGCAACAGGACCTGGACGACATTTAGGCTTGGGCTGATAAGTGGCAGGTAACATTCGCGCCACACAAGTGCCAGGCAATGACTATCTCCAACAAGCGAGAGTCTAACCACTGCCCCTTGACATTCACGGGCATTACCATCGCCGAATCCCCCACCATCAACATCCTGGGGGTCACCATTGACCAGAAACTTAACTGGACCAGCCACATAAATACTGTGGCAACAAGAGCAGGTCAGAGGTTGGGTATTCTGCGGCGAGTGTCTCACCTCCTGACTCCCCAAAGCCTTTCCACCAGCTACAAGGCACAAGTCAGGAGTGTGATGGAATACTCTCCAATTGCCTGGATGAGTGCAGCTCCAACAACACTCAAGAAACTCTACACCATCCAAGACAAAGCAGCCCGCTTGATTGGCACCCCATCCACCACCTTAAACATTCACTCCCTCCACCACTGGCGTACCATGGCTGCAGTGTGTACCATTGTCAGGGCTTCTTCGGCAGCCCCTCCCATACCCGCGAGCTCTACCACCTAGAAGGACAAGGGCAGCAGGCGCATGGAAACACCACCACCTCCAAGTTCCCCTCCAAGTCACACACCATCCTGACTTGGAAATATATCGCCGTTCCTTCATCGTCGCTGGGTCAAAATCCTGGAACTCCCTCCCTAACAGCACTGTGGGTGTATCTTCACCACGCGGACTGCAGTGGTTCAAGAAGGTGACTCACCACCACCTTCTCAAGGGCAATTAGGGATGGGCAATAAATGCTGGCCTTGCCAGCGATGCCCAGATCCTATGAACTAATCAAAAAAAAGAGATGCCCCGCTCCAAGATCTGGCCCAACTACCTTATTGGCACCTTGCTACAGTGTTGTTTTTTAAATCCCCAATTTTCTTACTCCCTGTTCAAGCCTCATTCTAGGGTATGGCTCATCAAATATCAGCAACCTTTCACTACCTTTCCCAAGTGATCATACATAAATCTACACAGCAAGCGCTTACAACTGTGGGAGATATCCCACTCAAGACCAATCTTTTCATGGTCTATGATGTCACCAGAATTATTTGACTGAATTACTGGCTTATGCCTCAATGCTCCGGCCGATTTTATCATAGAATCATAGAATCATACAGCACAAAAAGAGGCCATTCGGCCCATTGTGTCTGTCCTGGCTCATTGAAAGAGCTCTCCAATTAGTCCCATTCCCCTGCCCTTTCCCCATAGCCCTACAAATTTCTCCCCTTCAAATATTTATCGAATTCCAATTTGAAAGTTACTATTGAATCTGCTCCCACCACCCTTCAGGCAGTGCAAACCAGATCAAAAAACTCGATGTGTAAAAAAATTCTCCTCATCTCGCCTCCAGTTCTTTTGCCAATCAACTTAAATCTGTGTCCTCTGGTTACCGATTCTCCTGCCACCGGAAACAGTTTCTCCTTGTTTACTCTATCAAAACCCTTCATGATATTGAGTGCCAATATTAAATCTCCCCTAAACCTTCTCTGCTCTAAGGGAATAACCCCAGCTTCTCCAGTCTCTACGCAACTGGAGTCCCTCATCCCTGGTACCATTCTAGTAAATCTCCTCTGCACTCTCTCCAAGGTCTTGATATCCTTCCTAAAGTGTGGTGCCCAGAATTGGACACAATACTCCAGCTGATGCATAACCAGTGACTTATAAAGGTTTAGCATAACCTCCTTGCTTTTGTACTCTATGCATCTGTTCATAAAGCCAAGGATCACATCTGCTTTTTTAACAGACTTTCCAACTTGTCCCACAACCTTCAAAGATTTGTGTACATAAAGCCCCAGTTCTCTCTGTTCCTGCACCCCCTTTAAAATTGTACCATTGAATTCTTCCGACCAAAATGCTTCATTTCACACTTCACTGTGTTAAATTTCATCTGTTATGTGTCTGCCCATTTCACCAGTCCTCTATGTCCTCCTGAACTCTGTTACTATCCTCCTCATTGTTTGCTACTTTTCCGAGTTTTGTTTCATCTGCAAACTTTGAAATTGTGCTCTATATACCCAAATCCAGGTAATTAATATATATCAAAAAGAGCAGTGCTCCTAATATCGACCTCTGGGGGACACCACTGTAAAATTTCCTCCAGTCTAAAAAACACAACCATTCACCACTACTCTCTGCTTTCTGCCCCTTAGATAAATTCGTATCTATGCAACCACTGTCTCTTTAATACCATGGTCTTCAATTTTGCTAACACATCTATTATGTGGTGCTTTGTCAAACACCTTTTGAAAGTTCATATACACAACATTCCTGAATACCTTGTAGCCAGGTATATTAAGCTCCCAATTCTTACCTTGTTTGAGCCAGGTTAAGAATATATCATAATTCCATGTGGCAATTTGTGCCTGCAGCTCACCAACCTTATTTACCACGCTCCGTGCATTTACGTGCATGCACTCTAAGCACATGCTAGTCTGCCTCGAATTTTCCCCCTGTCTGGGAGACGTAAAGATCCCACAGCACTATTTAGAAGAAGAGTAGGTGAGTTCTCCCAGGTGTCCTGGCCAACATTTATCCCTCAACCAACACCTAAAAAACCAGATTATCTGGTCATTATCACATTGCTGTTTGTGGGACCTTATTGTGTGTAAATGGGCTGTCCTACACTGCAAAAAAAGTACTTAGAAGAACATAAGAACATAAGAAATAGGAGCAGGAGTAGGCCAATCGGCTCCACGAGCCTGCTCCGCCATTCAATAAGATCATGGCTGATCTGATCCTAACCTCAAATCTAAAGAACACAAGAAGTAGGAGCAGGACCCGGCCACTCAGCCCCCTGGGCCCGCTCCGCCACCCACAGGGCCTTGACCGATCCGAACTCAGCCTCATGTCCAATTTCCTGCCCGCTCCCCGTAACCCCTAAATTTAAAACAGAAATAGACAGTTTCCTAGAAGTAAAGGTACTTCTAGGAAACTGTCTATTTCTGTTTTAAATTTATTTAATGATGTAGCTTCCACAGCTTCCTGGGGCAGCAAATTCCACAGACCTACTACCCTCTGAGTGAAGAAGTTTCTCCTCATCTCAGTTTTGAAAGAGCAGCCCCTTATTTTAAGATTATGCCCCCTAGTTCTAGTTTCACCCATCCTTGGGAACATCCTTACCGCATCCACCCGATCAAGCCCCTTCACAATCTTATATGTTTCAATAAGATCGCCTCTCATTCTTCTGAACTCCAATGAGTAGAGTCCCAATCTACTCAACCTCTCCTCATATGTCCACCCCCTCATCCCGGGGATTAACCGAGTGAACCTTCTTTGTACTGCCTCGAGAGCAAGTATGTCTTTTCTTAAGTATGGACACCAAAACTGTATGCAGTATTCCAGGTGCGGTCTCACCAATACCTTATATAACTGCAGCAATACCTCCCTGTTTTTATAATCTAACCCCCTAGCAATAAAATACTTGATTGGCTGTAAAGCGCTTTCAGACGTCCTCGGGTTCTGAAAAGTGCTATAGAAAGTCTTTTGTTCGTTTTTTTCCATTTCTGTTAAATAGAATCTCAATGAACAAACCATTCCCATTTGTCCCCTATGTATAACATCTCAACAGGTGAAGCCATCTCCTCTATATCCCCATTGGTCACATCACCTTCCATTCATTTTCAGAACATTAAAGGGAGCCAATTCAACACCTGTTTATTATCCTGAGTCTCACTGGACTACACCATGTCCTATTTATCTCCATTCTGCAGAATCCCATTGGACCAAATCATATCCAATTCCCTTTACATGGAGTTCGGAAGGATCCCAATTTACCATTTCTCCCTCTTCATCCCATTGTATGGGCTGTTCATCCTTAAATGTGCAAGATGCTGATTTAAACTCAACATTTTCCCCAATTATCATGTTTTCAATACTCAGTGCACGGAATATTGCCCATCTATTGCCTAATTTAACATTCTTTAAGCTCATCTAGCTGGCTAATTTTTCATGCATTACAGTAAACTCTTTCGTATCCGGCACCTACGGGACCGGGATGGTGCCGGTTGATTAAAAATTCCAGATAACAGAGAGGTCGGCAATTTTTAACACAAAAATAATAAAATCCACTGACTAACTCGGCCACCGCGGGAAACTCGGACTCGGAAAAATGAAAAATGGATGGATTCGGCAAGATTACCGATTATCTATTTTGCCGGTTATTAAAGAATTCCGGATGATGAAGTGCCGTTTAAACGAGAGTTGACTGTAGTATCTGCAATAAATCATGATTTCTCTGATTTTTTTCATACAACGTCAAAAATATTCAGCCACAAAATCATTGATTACATAAACTGAGGCAGAAATACTGCAAATGTGTAGTTTTCTTTAAAGCTGCAACGTATCCTAACTTAAGCGTATTCCTTGCTGAAAGATCTGCGATGTCAATAACAAGCATTGGCCTAGGGGCTTTTCAATAGGAATACTGATAGGAATCTAGGCCTTTGTCTCTATTGTGGGAAGATTTTCAGATACAGCCAGGAGTAGCTTGCCCACCATAGCAAGCGTGATCACTCCAGGGCCCTCTGCTGTGAAGGCCCCCTTGGCTGAGGTCCTAAGCTCAGGCTTGGCTTTCATCACCAATACTCTAGACATCTTTAACACTAATCCACAGTGGTCCATCTTCTCTGGAGTAACCAGCTAATGCAGAGATTCAACAACCTCACTGCCTCCCACTGGCCTGCTGCCACTCTGATCTCTGGCCATGCCGAGGTAGTTGCCCAGCAGCAGGGGAATGGCAGAAGTTGGCATGAATAGCAGAGGACTCTCTCAGGTCAACGCAGCACCCAGCCCCCTGTTCAAACGTGCCGGATAGGGTGAAGGCCCAAGCAGCTATTGAAGCAATACCTGTGGCATGTAATTGCAGGATCCACCACCAGGAGGCAGTGGGCCTCCCTCCACAGCAGCCATGCCCCTCACTTCCTCCTCTCACTAGGGTCCCTCTTGCAAGGAAGTTAAAGATGCACATCAAACAAGTTCCGAATGCAGAAATAGCCACGGTAAAACACGGTGAAGCAATGACCATAGTAGTATTGAGAAAATAAAGGTTGAGGTAGGAAAAGAGAAATACTGGAGGCTGGAGATGAGAGAGGAGATCACCTCTCTGATGATGAACGTTTTGTTGTATCAGGAAGTCTTTAAGAGATGCTTTGCATTGGAAGTGAAAGGAATACTCACATTTATGTTGTACAGTATCACGTGTTTCAATCATCACAAGGTGTTTCAAAGGATCATCAGATTGCAGTGATTGCTTCACCAGTGGAACCGTACCAAATACTACTTTAACAGAATTGAAACAAGGGGTCCTTTCTGAGATTTGCTTAGCGAATACAGCACTCTGTGGGTTAACCTGCCTACCGTATTAAAAAAAGAATAAAATGCAATTACCATGAAGCTACTGGCCTGTTATTATATCATTAACGCTAATGCCATTAATTTAATATTGTAACTGATGGCTTGTACGGTAGAACCAAGAAATTCAAATTAAAATTAGAATTGAAATTACAAATTAAAATTTCCCATGTAAAAAAAACACCTTCAAGTCAATGGTATAGATCACATTTTGTTTAAAACAATGAGGAAGGTAGCTGTTAGTGTTTAAAAATAGAAAGTGATTAATTTTAATTAGAATTGTAATTACTCTCAGCATTATTAGTTTTTCAGGCCAACCAAAGTTTTCAGTGTCAGAAAGTGAATTATCTGAAGTAAGGTTCTGCAAACTCAGAGCGGGCTTTTAAAAAAATGGTTGAAACGCCCAGCTGAAGGCCATTGGTGCAGGGTCCCACCAAGATAGAATGGCATGTAAGATTCTCAAAATTCACAGATCCCCCAAAACTCGGAGAAAAACCCTAAAGAAAAGGACTTTGGACTCTTTTCTAACCACTTCAGGGTGATAAAATGTATTGGGCCTAACAGAGGGAGATTCAAGGTCAAAAACCAAGATTTGGTATTTTAAAAAGGCATGTTTGGGCTTGTAAAGGAAAAGGCTGCATCAGGAGATGGGCTCAACCTCTGTAACAGACGGTTTGAGTATTGGAGTTAATAAAACTGTCTGGGGAACTGTTTAACGTCACTCAGTCCCTATCAGACAATTTACATTCTAACAATAGACCCACGGAAGAGCAGTCCCCACCCAAATTACAGGACCCATCCAAAACATGCATAAAACAAATCACCTCGCCCCACTCCATAGAAATCTCAGGCCCAGTCAGGAAACTCAAAACCTGAGCACAATGACTACAATCAAGTAAGAGCTCAACAGCTCATGGAACCCTCCCGAAACCACTTCACACATTCGTAAACAAGTTACTATTCACGAACCCGCCAAAATCTTACAATAAACCGAGACTGATTTGGCGCACAGATTAGGAGGCACCAATTAGTATAATTGAGGGCCTGTTTTCTCAAGAAGACAGTTCAGCAGTTACACAGTTACAACAAGTTCTCTACAAGCTCTACAGTTCTCAGCAGTTCTCAGGAGTTCATCGAGTTCGAAGAAGTTCACAGTTCTAGAAGCAGGTTAACACACAAGAAGAGACCAGAGCAACAGTTCCAGTGACCATCAGACACCTCGCAGCAACAAGGGCCTTACGAAACAACCAACTGAATATTACCACCAACCAACCGGGTAATATTGGGCCACCGCGACCAAAGAAAACCAACTCGGGAGAAAACCGAAGATTCACAAGTTTTCCACTCAGCAATCTATTCCTGACTTACCCCTGGGTAAGATTTTTACTTAAAAAGACTCTAAAACCTATCTCTAACAGAAGAAAAGTGGGCACTCACCCGATAAATCCAATACGCACCCTACCGCATCAGCGGACTCGCGAAGACTGACCAGACACGCAGTCGAAGTCCTCTACCGCGTCCGGGGTACAGCAGGCACCAACCAACACACCCAGCGAACCCCGAAACCGCGAACCAGCTCAACTGTCAAGGATTCGTTTGGTGAGCATTATTCCCGGTCCTCTAGAGCCCAACTTGGCTAGTAAAGTGGGATTGGGAGGGGTGAGGTATTTTTCTGCTGTAATTTCCCTCATGTGTATCGAAGTGTTCCCCATTTTATTAGAGTGTTAAGATTGTTGTGTTATATTTTCTCTCTTGAATAAAGATCAAAGTTCTTGCACCAAAACCAGTTGTCTGCTGCATTTTTTGTCACAACCCCCAAATAAGTCCAAGGTCTAGAACCAAGGGAGTGGGAGCAATTCGAACCGCTCATAAGTCAGAGGTGAAGCTGACACAAACCGCCAACCCCTACAGCAAGGGGAAGAGTATTAAAAGAATCAGGAAGATCGCTCATTTCCAACGTGGCAGCTAAATATCACATCGATGCCGAACCCAGACTACATCTGAGCAATGCCAGGGGAGGTCAGCTAGTCTAGTAATATGATTAGCCATTAAATACGACACACAGTGGCCCCCTTAATCACCTTCATTCTAGAGTGTAAACCCTAGCTTCCCGAAACTTTACCTTCTCGTCCTCTCCACAGACACTGACTGACCTGCTGAGTGTTTTGTGCATTGGCCTTCAGATATTTTTGCCTTGTGATGGGTGTGAACCACAAAGGCGAATATTTAGGATTAAAAGAGGTTAGAAGAGGCAGAGCTGAGAGCTCGTATTAACGACCATGTGTCCACAGACAGTACTCGCTTTCCAATGGAAAATAAAATCGGGTGTGTGTTAGCCGGACTGCTGGTTCGCTATCACTATCGCCCGTTTCACACTATCACAGAAAACGAATTTCACCCACTTTATGTTTAATTCTACTAGACTTGTATCCAATATAGACACTATTGTGCAGCCTCAGCAGATTCACATCTCAAGCGATATATTCTGTTTCTTTCTTAGTGGAAGAAGTTGGCCTTTAATGGGCAGTGCCTGGACTGATGGTGACACCAGGCAAATAAAGCCCCTTCCTTGCCCCTTACATAAGAACATAAGAACTAAGAGCAGGATTCGGCCATTCGGCCCCTCAAGCCTGCTCCGCCATTCAATAAGACCATAGCTGATCTTCGATCTCAACTCTACTTCCCCGCCCTATTCTCATATCCCTTGATTCACCTAGAGTCCAAAAACTACCTATCTCAGCCTTGAATATACTCAACGATTCCACATCCACAGCCCTTTGGGGTAGAGAATTCCAAAGATTCACAACCCTCTGAGTGAAGAAATTCGTCCTCATCTCAGTCTACAGCCCCTGGGGACATTGAAAGCTGTGGAGGCAGCAATGCTCCTGGTTTGTGCAATGATAATCACAACAGACTGCTTTACCAATGATTTTCACTTTTATTTGGTTCAAAGCAGTGCTCGTGCTCTGACACAAAACAACAGGTACTGTCATTGTAACTCCATGTATAGCAAAGCCCCTGGGGGTATATTGTCATCTTCACTTCCTGGGCACTAATCTGGCACCCACCCTTTATAGAACCCACCCCTAATTTTCAATGCAATGATAATCGGGTGGGTTTTATAAAGGGCGGCCACTCTGCCAGATTGACACCCAATCAAAATGAACTCGGCTCATCATGTGGCATTTGTTTCAAAGAGGAAGACCAGGAGAAGAAAGCTGGTACTGTGGGATGTACTGAGTTTGAAAAGGAAACACATGGGTAACAACAACAACAAAAACAACTTGTATTTATGTAGCACCTTAACGTAGTAAAATGTTCCAAAGCGCTTCAGAGGAGCGATTATCAAACTTAATTTGACACCGAGCCACATAAGGAAATATTAGGGCAGATGACCAAAAGCTTCGTCAAAGAGGTAGGCTTTTAGCAGCGTCTGAAAGGAGGAAAGAGAGATAGAGAGGCGGAGAGGTTTAGGGAGGGAGTTCCAAGGCTCAGGGCCTTGGCAGCTGAAGGCACGGCCACCAATGGTTGAACGATTAAAATCAGGGATGCTCAGGAGGCCAGAATTAGAGGAGCGCAGATAGCTCAGAGGGTTGTGGGGCTGGAGGAGATTACAGAGATAGGGAGGGATGAGGCCATGGAGGGATTTGAAAACAAGGATGAGAATTTTAATATCGAGGCATTACTTAACTGGGAGCCAATGTAGGTCAGCGAGCACTGGGGTGATGGGTGAACGGGACTTGGTGCGAGTTAGGATACAGGCAGAAGAGTTTTGGATGACCTCAAGTTTATAGAGGGTAGAACATGGGAGGCCATCCATGAGTGCATTGGAACAGTCACGCCTAGAGGTAACACAGGCATTGGTGACTGTTTCAGCAGCAGATGAGTTGAGGCAGGGGCAGAGTCGGGCGATGTTACGGAGGTGGAAATAGGCAGTCTTAGTTATGCTGCGGATATGTGGTCGGAAGCTCATTTTGGAGTCAAATATGACACCAAGGTTGCAAACAGTGTGGTTCAGCCTCAAACAGTTGGCTGGGAGAGGGATGGAGTCGATGATAAGGGAATGGAGTTTATGGTGGGGACCAAAGACAATGGCTTCAGTCTTCCCAATATTTAGTTGGAGGAAATTTCTGCTCATGTCAGACAAGCAGTCTGACAATTTAGAGACAGTGGAGGGGTGGAGAGAAGTGGTGGTGAGGTAGAGCTGGGTTTTGCCAGCGTACATGTAGAAACTGACATGTGTTTTTGGATGGTGATGCCAAGGGGCAGCATGTAGATGAGAAATAGGAGGGGGCCATGGATAGATCCTTGGGGGACACCAGAGGTAAAGATGCGGAAGCAGGAAAAGAAGCCGTTGCAGGTGATTCTCTGGATAAGATTACATCGATAAGAATGGAACCAGGCGAGCGCAGTCCCACCCAGCTGGAAGACTGTGGAGAGGCGTTTATAGGAGGATGGTGTGGTCAACCGTGTCAAAGGCTGCATAGAGGTCGAGAAGGAAGAGGAGGGATAGTTGACCTTTGTCACAGAAGAGAAGCCATTGCAGGAGACTATGACTATGGCTATAACTAGAATGGAATCAGGTAAGGGCAGTCTCACCCAGCGGGACAACGGAAGAGAGGCGTTGGAGGAGTATGGTGTGGTCAACCATTTCAAAGGCTGCAGATGGGGCGAGAAGGATGAGGAGGGATAGTCCACCACAGTCACAGTCACAGAGCATGTCATCTGTGACTTTGATAAGGGCCGTTTCAGTGCTGTGGCAGGGGTGGAAACCTGATTGGAGAGATTGAATGATGGATTTACGGGAAAGATGAGCATGGATTTGGGAGCTGACAATACGTTCAAGGACTTTGGAGAGGAAATGGAGGTTGGAGATGGGGCAGTAGTTTGCAAGGACAGAGGGGTCAAGGATGGATGTTTTGTGGGGGTTTGATGATGGCTTTGAAGGGGAGGGGGACAGTAGCAGAGCAATATCAATTGCAATATCAGCTAACATAGGGACCAGGAGTAGAACATAGAACATAGAACATAGAACAGTACAGCACAGTACAGGCCCTTCGGCCCTCGATGTTGTGCCGAGCATTGTCCGAGACCAAGATCAAGCTATCACACTCCCTATCACTCTGGTGTGCTCCATGTGCTTATCCAATAACCGCTTGAAAGTTCCTAAAGTGTCCGACTCCACTATCACAGCAGGCAGTCCATTCCACACCCCAAGTTGGGTGGTCAGCAGTTTGGTGGGAATAGGGTCAAGGGAACACGAGGTGGGACTCATGGACAAGGTGAGCTCGGAGAGGTCATCAGCGGAGATAGGAGAGAAACTAGAGAAAGATCCGAGTTCAGGGCTAGGGCAGGGGAGAACCTTCGGGGAAATTTAGCCCGGTGGGCTAGGGGAAGGGAAGGATGTGGTAGCGGCAGCTGAATGGAAGGTCTCAATCTTAGTGTCAAAGAGGTCCATGAGCTCCTCACACTTGTTGGAGGTGAGGGTGGAGGTGTTTACAAAGATGGTTGGTGGTGGAGAAGAGAAGCTGCGTGTTATCTTTATATTCCAGGATGTTCCTGGAGTAGGGAGCAGTTTTGGCAAAGGAGAGCAGGACCCCAAAGTGCTTTCTGTGGTCAAGACAGATCTGGCGATGAATGACTGAAGACAGGAGACAGGAGGGAGCAGGAGCATATGGGAGATGAGGCAGGAGGATGGCATTGCACAGGAGGCCATAACCACAGTGGGTCGTCAAGGAGGAGTCCTCATACCTTAACTTTACTGAGGACCAATAACTGAGGCACCTTCGCTTCACCAAGGAGGCTAACTCCGAGCTGTGTCACCCACTGCAGCCACAACTCCAGCCTCACACCAGGGTGTGGACAGCACTGCCTGCGGCTGTCGAGGTCTCCCTGGCCCTTAGCTTTTATGCCACTAGGTCATTCCAGGCTGCAGCCCAGTGATATATTGCAGTTTCCTGTGTACCGCAGTATCAGGGAGGTCATGGACGCTCTCTACATCAGGAGGAACACTTACATCTCCTTTTCTATTGACAAAGCAATGGCAGGCTTCCTCATGGTCCAAGGTGCTACAGATTGCGCACACATTGCATTGCATGTTCCATATCACCAGCCTGGCACCTTTCTCAATAGGAACGAATTCCACTCCCTGATTGTGCAGCATGGTTTGCAAACACAGGCAGCGCATCATGCAGGTCTGTGCCTTTTTTCCTGGCAGAAGTCATGACGGCAGACTGCGGAATTTTGGCCTGGGCCAGGTCAGTTTGGCCCATTGCCCGCACGGCAATAACAAAGGCACTTGTAGAGTAGGTAGTGGGGGAGCAGATATCTGGAGAGAGAACAGTAGGTGCCTCTCCCATGGAGCCAAGGTCACTCTCCTGGAACTGCGCCTCAGCGTGCCTAAGGCTGCGTTGGAGAACAGAGTGAAGGAGTGAGGTGACGCTGTCACCACTGGCCCCCAAAGCCAAGGTGGCAGTTGCCTGAGCTTCCAAGGCAGCAGTGTGAGCTGCCATGGAAGCTGCCAGAGCTGTCAGCAGAAGCTCCATCATGGTGTTCATGGAGCTGACCACTCACCCCATATTGGATAGAATAGTCTCCATCATCTGCGTGAAGCCCCGATACAAGTTGGATCTGGATTCCTCCATGCTCGGAGACGTGTCTCTGTCCTGAGGACTTGGTGGGAGGGGGGTCAGTCAGAGATCGCAAACGAGATGATACCCACCAAGAATTAGAATTTAAAAAGTAACTCTTATGCATCATGAGATATCTGAGGAGATGTCAGATTTCGGAATATTGTGGAAATATTACCGCTGGCTGCACTGTTTTACTTTTGATGGAAAGAAAGTTTATTGTGTTTTGCTGTTTGAGAAAGAAAGACTTGCATTTCTATAGCGCCTTTCATGACTTCAGGACGTCCCAAAGTGCCTTACAGCCAATGAAGTACTTTTTGGAGTGTAGTCACTGTTGTAATGTAGCGAAAAGCGGAACCAATTTGCACACAGCAAGCTCCCACAAACAGCAATGAGATAATGACCAGATAACAGTTTTTAGTGATGTTGGTTGAGGGGTAAATTTTGACCAGAACACCAGGGATAACTCCCCTGCTCTTCTTCAATATAGTGCCATGGGATCTTTCACATCCACCTGAGAGGGCAGACGGGGCCTCGGTTTAACGTCTCATCCGAAAGACGGCACCTCCGACAGTGCAGCACTGGGGAGTCAGCCTAGATTTCTGCGCTCAGGTCTCTGGAGTGGGACTATGAACCCACAAACTTCTGGCCTCAGAGGTGAGAGTGCTCCCCACTGAGCCACAACTGGCTTTTTAATGTCACACCGGTTGCATCTGTCAATGGAGCACATTAGCATGGTAGGAGCTTGCTTCAATTCAAACAAAGCCTCCGAGTCCATTGTTGTGCCAGATATTGCAGCAGCGTGCTTTATTTTGGACAACTTTTAATTATTGCTTTTAAAATCACTTGTAATTTCATTGATCCTATTAGGCAGCCTGTAGCGCAGTTTAATTAACTATTATCGTGCACTCAGCGTTGCAGCTTTAAGGTCTTTGTTCCTTTTTTCGGTTTGTATTAAGAACTAGGTGACTGAAAGGAATAATGATGGTGCCTGATTTTTAATTGAAGGTCTAAATAGAAATTGAATTTCCCAGACATGTTAACAAATTGTTTGGTTTTCCTGCCATAATCAAATCAAAAGTGACTGAGCTTATCTGCAGATTATTCTTTGAGAATAAACTCACGCAAGCAATTGCATCGGTTTCCATATGATGCTGCTCTACACTATCCCATTTTCAGATAGGTTGGAAATCTCAACATAATCAGTGTTACAGACCATTGGGGGTGATTCTTGACTCCCCCTGTCCCATTTACATCTAAAAATAAGCATCGCGTGGGAAAATGAGCTGCCGGCGTACCACTATATTTCCGCCAGGTCGGATGTTCAGGTGGTCCTCGATTAGGCAGCGACAACTCCCTCAGAAACAGGCGGGAGCCTCATTAGTATAAACAAATCGGGGTCAAAGAGCATAGGTTAGATTCAATGGTATTTTTATCTCTATCCACATTACTACCAGCAGTTCCTCAACCCGACTACAAACCATGGGCAGTACAAGGCAGGAGGCGGCCATTTTCCGTGGTACTTAAAGGGCTACTGTGAAGCAGTAGCAACTGGAAAGGCTTTTTTAACTATGTGAAGAGTCAATGTACTGTCAAAGACTGTATTGGGCTGTTGAAAGGTGCTCAAGGACAGGTTAGAAAGGGCTGTCAGGGTACGATGGAGGAACTAAACGAGTACTTTGCATCAGTCTTCACTCTTGAAGATGATGCACAACTGCACAGCAGTAAGTGGTGCTGTTAACAATAAAATTGCTAATATTAAGATAGATGTGGATATTGCTTTAGAGAGAATAAGGAACCTTAAAATAGATATGGCTGCCATCCCAGATGAGATACACCCCAGGATCCTTAAGGAGATGAGACTGGTGCAGTGTGAGCACCTTGCTCGTAGCTTTAATAGCTCGATGGAGTCAGGAACTGTTCCCTTAAACTGCAAGGAGGCTAATGTAGTTCCAATTTTTAAAACGGGGGATAAAGCAGGACCAGGTAAATATAGGCCAATAAGATTGACATCAGTAATAGATAAGATGCTTGAGGGAATCATTAGGAATGCACTATATGACTACTTAGACAGAGAAGGTCATATTCGGGACACCCAACATGGCTTCCGGAAAATAAGAGTGGTCCAGAAATTTGTCTCGGGCGGTGGCGCAAAACGGGTGGTATCGGCTCGGCCGCCTGTTATACGCAGCGCCGGATATTCAGTGTGTACCATCTACAAGATGCACTGCAGCAACTCGTCAAGGCTTCTTCGGCAGCACCTCCCAAACCCGCAACCTCTACCACATAGAAGGACAAGGGCAGCAGGCACATGGGAACACCACCACCTCCAAGGTCCCCTCCAAGTCACACACCATCCTGACTTGGAAATATATCGGCCGTTCCTTCATCGTCGCTGGGTCAAACTCCTGGAACTCCCTCCCTAACAGCACTGTGGGAGCACCTTCATCACACGGACTGCAGCGGTTCAAGAAGGCAGTTCACCACCACCTTCTCAAGGGCAACTAGGGATGGGCCTTGCCAGTAACGCCCACATCCCAGGAATGAAAAAAAGTAGGTCTTTTGCTGTCCATCATTTTCATATACTATTGGTTAGAGCCATGGCTCTGGATCCAGCATGACATTAACAGAAAGAAAATCTGGTCCAGGGTTCATCATCACTGTAAAGTAACTTGACTAAACTCAAAGTTGACCAAATTTAATGGACCAGCATACCTTGACAGACTGAGGGCCGTGTTACTGGGCAAATTCCTTAAAAAATTTGAGAGTTCTTTCAAACAAACCTTCGAGCCATTGTTAACAGGAACTTCTTCAGACAATGACGTAACGGACCTTGAGGCCCACTGACTAACAGATAAGGAGAGGAGAAAGAAAAACAACTACTGGCAATTGTTAACATGGTCTGGGACACATGCGCATTGGGCGGGCTGCTAAGTTTTGGGGTATAATAAGTGCAGTCAAAAGACACTAGGGGCTGCTGCAGTGAGGCAGGCAACTTGATCGGTCAGACAGAGAAGAGAACCTACTGGTCACTGCCGAACTGATCACTCGCTGGTGTTAGTATGCATGTATGCTTGCACTTGTTTGTAATCACTGTTGATTTTAAGTAAAGAATAGTTACCCTGAAATCTTTGTCTTGAGTTGTCTGTTGCAATACAGGTCTGAACTCTAAGTACTGTTAGACTGGAGTAAAAATTTACACGTCTCACAGATTTTGGCACCTGAACAGGGACCCGCTCGGAATAAACAATGGCAAAGTCAACATGGATTTACAAAAGGGAAATCATGCCTGACTAATCTACTGGAATTTTTTGAGGATGTAACTGGTAGAATAGATAAGGGATGTGGTGTATTTGGACTTTCAGAAGGCTTTCGATAAGGTCCCGCATAAGAGATTAGCGTGCAAAGTTAAAGCACATGGGATTGGGGGTGAGGTACTGATTTGGATGGAGAACTGGTTGGCAGACAGGAAGCAAAGAGTTGGAATAAACGGGTCTTTTTCCGAGTGGCAGGCAGTGACTAGTGGGGTACCGCAGGGATCGGTCCTAGGACCGCAGCTATTCACAATATATATTAATGATCTAGACGAGGGAACTAGATGTAATATCTCTAAGTTTGCAGATGATACAAAGCTGGGTGGGCGTGTGTGCTGTGAGGAGGATGCAGAGAAACTCCAGTATGATTTGGACAGGTTGGGTGATTGGGCAGATGCATGGCAGATGCAGTATAATGTGGATAAATGCGAGATTATCCACTTTGGTGGCAAAAACAGGAAGACTGATTATTATCTGAACGGCAATAGATTGGGAAAAGGAGAAGTGCAACACAATCTGGGAGTCCTTGTGCACCAGTCGCTGAAGGTAAGCATGCAGATACAGCAGGCGGTTAAGAAGGCAAATGGTATGTTGGCCTTCATAGCGAGAGGATTTGAGTACAGGAGCAAGGATGTCTTGCTGCAGTTGTACAGGGCCTTGGTGAGATCACACCTTGAGTATTGTGTGCAGTTTTGGTCGCCTTATCTGAGGAAGGATGTTCTTGCCATGGATGGAGTGCAGCGAAGATTTACCAGACTGATACCTGGGATGGCAGGAATGACGTATGAAGAGAGAGTGGGTCGATTAGGCTTATATTCGCTAGAGTTTCGAAGAATGAGAGGGGATCTCATTGAAACTTATAAAATTCTAAAAGGACTAGACAGACTCGATGCAGGAAGGATGTTCCCAATGGCGAGGGAGTCCAGAACCAGAGGTCACAGTCTAAGGATAAGGGATAAGCCATTTAGGACTGAGATGAGGAGGAATTTCTTCACCCAGAGAGTGGTGAACCTGTGGAATTCTCTACCACAGAAGGCAGTTGAGGCCAATTCATTAAATATATTCAAGAAGGAGATAGATATATTTCTTAAGGCTGAAGGGATCAAGTGATATGGGGAGAAAGCAGGGACAGGGTACTGAATTTGGATGATCAGCCATGATCTCATTAAATGACGGAGCAGGCTCGAGGGACTGAATGGCCTACTCCTGCTCCTATCTTCTATGCTATGCTTCTATGCTTCTATGTATGAGTTAGTCATGAAATACGTGACAGGGAAGTTACCCCTCAAGGAGGGATGGATATGGGTCTTAATAGACGGGGATAACCCAGTCTCTGAGGCCGAACAATGGACACAAGGGTCCACGTGTCGGCCAGGGACGATGAAGGCTGTCTGGTTAATGGCGTACCAGAGACAGTTTAAACACATTGGCCCAAAAATTCGTGAGGAAGCCTTCGTGCGAGGGTAAGCCCTCCCCGCGATCTCTCACTGCGCGTTGGCTTTTTCAGTTCCAGCTCGCACGAACTTGATGTTCTGGACAGCTGCTGTGCTGGGCTTGCGTATCCCACCGGCGTAGTTAATTCGTGCGAGCTGTGGGATCACGTGACTCAGTTAGAGCCAATGGCAGCACACCATCTTCCATTCATAACTTTCACATAAGTGCTGTGAAAGCTATGAATACTATAGCCCCCCAAAAGAACCGCTAAACATCAATTCAATTTAAAAAAAAAACCATCACATTAATAAAATAAGTATAGTTAAATAAATTAACCATTTTAAATAAAAAATTACATTTTTGAAAAAATTTAAAATCTTTTAAAAAGTTATAAAAATAAACTTACCTGTCTTTAAAGTCTCTAAAAAAGATATACCTGTTAAAAAAATTCAAAATAATACTTAATTCACTACTTACCTTGTTAAAAGTGGGTCTTACTCCTCCTTTTTTTATGTGTAGAATCTTCCGTACTTACCTGCGCGTTGAAACCACTAAGTGCACTGCATGCGCGCAGCCTGCAGCGCGCACGCGGTTCACCTAGGACCCGCCCCCTTTTCCATTCACCAAGTGCCGGTTTTCAGCGCATGCGCAGCGCATGCAGAAAACCGGCAATTGGAGACAGAATACGCGAGAGTACGCAGTGCGGCACTAATTTTTGGGCCAATGAGTGTACAAAAATTAAGATGCAAAAGGAGATAGAAGATCTGGCGAATAAGGCCAATGATAGAGAAGTGGTGGTAAACCGACTTCTGAGGGAATTAGAAGAAAAAAGGGAAAGTAGGAAATGGCTCGCAGAGAAGTTTGAAAAGGCAAAAGAGAGATGGTGTAATAAGGAACTGTACCTTGAGAGCCAATGTATGAATAACCAGGATCAGTGTGATGTCTGGTCGGAGGAGATGCCCAAGCAGAGACATCGGGCAGAGCAGGCAGAAAAGGTCAATGAGGACCTGAATGTTGCATTTAGGGTCACCCAGAAACAGGCTCTAGAGGAACAGAGTGCCCGTGGGGATCACGCTGAAAGTAATAAGCGGATTAGGGAATTGGAGGAGAAGTTGCAGATTCAAAGAGGCATTGGTCGGGAAGGATGAACAGGATAGTGAAGAAAGTGATAGTGAAGTTGAGGAAGGGGGTGATGAACAATCGGATAAGGGACCAGGGAATGCCCCGCCGGAGGGAGCTTGGCCTCCGCCCATGAAGTCGATGCGCCAAAGGCGGTACTTGGCGCTTGGCAAAGTGGGAGGGGATCGGGGTGCATTAGATCGGGAATTCGAGGTCCCATATAATATGGAAGAGTTAAGGAAAATGTCTTGTGATTTGAAGAGGTTGGAGCAGGGAAGGGACCCCCAAGGGCATTATCTGGAGGTAGAACAGATGGCCGCTCTGAACGGCCTGGATGCGGAGGAGAACAAGCGCTTGCTGCTATTCACCCTAAGTCCCAATGTCTCCCACCGGAGAGCAAAAGGGCGGAAGGCACTTATGAGGTGTTGAAGTCAAGGGTTGCCCAGGTGATGAGGCAAGGAAAAGGAGAACCTTTTAAGGCCGTGGCAGACGTGGAACAAGGCCCAAATGAACACCCGGCGGCATTCGCCGACAGGCTATGGCCGACCAATAATGCAGCTATGGGAGGGGCGGTAAGGAGAGCAGACCTGAACGGAGAACCGCATAACCATTGGTTGCGGACTCTGGTCTCCCACAGTTTGCCCTATTTGCAAGCCATGATGGTGGATTTTGACCCGGAGGATGGGGCAAATATCGATGCCAGGGCCTTGAGGGAAATGACCCTGCGATTCGAGACATGCCAGGTAGATAAAAAGAATACCATGGTGATGAATAAGCCGAAAGGCAAGGTCTACAAAATGAAGGACAAGGGACCTGATAAAGAGGGGCCCCCTCGGAAGTGGCAACAAGAAGGGACTACCCCGAAAGGGGGAGCCCAGGGACGGGAATGTTACAAATGTGGGGGGGTGAGACACTGTGCGCATAGCTGTCGGCTCCCAAAGAAAGGAAAGTTGGAGGCCCCCAAATCGGAGGTCTATTAAGCGCCCCTACCCAAGAAGATATGACCACGTTAGTTACCAGGTGCGTGAAAGAATGCCTGAGGGAATTACGGAACGAGACGCCCCGGGGGAAAATCCATGTGATAAAGGGGGAGGTAGCGTGGAATCCCAAGCATGAAGGGGCTGTGCCCAGCCCGAGTACCTGTGTCCACTCAGGGATGATGATTGGAAAGACCGTGCATAGACATCATTGTACAGGGAGAGGGAGGGGACTATTTAGTAGACACTGGAGCATCGAATACGATAGTCCACTCTCCCTCCCCAATGAGGTCGCCCTGGTCAAGTGGAACCCCCTAAGTCTTAGGAGGTTTTACAGGCGATTCAACGGCGGGGGCAGTGTCAAAACATTTGAGTTTTAAGGTAGGGCCCCTCCAAACAAAGTGGACATGCTGATTAATAACATGGGACCAGCCAGGGCTGGGAGTGTTAGGTTCAGACTGGATGCTGGCCCACAATGTCAGAGTGGACATGGAAAACAACTGTCTGTGGGGTGGGGTGGGGTGGATAATAAAGAGGAAATAGCTGTAATACCCCCGCGACATGGGGAAGCGTGGGTGGTAGCGCCTGCCGGACCTTACGACTCGGAAACGTTGGCGACCAAGCCACAGTCCGGAATGCAAAGGAAGCTTTTGCTACCCACAAACACGACTGTGGCAGGGTGGCAGGAGTGGAGGTGCGCGTGGGGGGAGAACCGATGTCCAGGCCACAAAAACAATACACGTTCCCCAAGGAAGCGTAGATTTGGAAAAGGCAGTTGCGTCCTTGGTGGAACAAGGGGTACTGAGGCTCCTCGAGACGCATGTCAATTCCCCCATTTGGCCAGTCAAGAAACCAGATGCTTCTTGGCGAATGACTATAGATTATAGAGTCCTGAATAAAATCATTCCCGCCTGCGCTCCCACGGTAGCCGCCATGCTTGACTTGATCGGCAATATCCCCAGTTCCGCCATCGTGTTCACAGTACTAGACATATCCAACGGGTTCTGGTCGATTCCCTTACACCCAGAGGATCAGTATAAGTTTGCTTTTACCTTCAAAGGGCAGCAATATAGGTGGACCTGCCTGCCACAGGGATTCCACAACAGCCCGTCTATGTTTCACCAGTGCATGGCCAAGTGCCTGACAGAGTTCAGTCAGCCAGGCCAACTTGTCCAATGCGTAAACGACTTGTTGCTGTTCTCAGATAGTGAGGAGGAACATGAGGGGCTACTGGAGGAACTGTTAGAGTTGCTGAAAGCAGCAGGTTTTAAGGTAAACCCCAAGAAGGCTCAGATAGGGCAGGAGGAGGTCCAGTTTCTCTGACTGACTCTTCGACCGGGAGAGCGTGCGATAGACGAGGCGATGCGCAAAGCAATCCAGGAATTACACCGTTCCGGGTTCGGTAACCACTCTTAGGTCATTCCTGGGTCTGACAGGCTACTGTAGGGAATTCATGGAGAATTACGCCGCCACGCTAGCTCCCTTATTAAGGTTGTTAAGGAAAGGAGTAGAATGGGAGTGGAACAAGAACTGCGAAGAGGCATTTGTGCAGCTGAAGAGGAACTTACAGACAGCCCCGGCCCTAGGAGCTGTGGACCCTAAAAAGGGCTTCTGTCTAGAAGTGGCGGCAACAGATGCCAGTTTGAGCGCTGTCCTTATGCAGGAAACTAATGGGCATTTGAGACCGGTAGCTTATGCCTCCAAGGTATTATCTGAGGTAGAAAAAGGCTATTCTACCTGTGAGTGGCACTTGCTCGCCACCTTCTGGGCAGTAAAGCATTTTGCGGTATTCACCGGAACGCAGCCCATCATCCTCCTCGCCCATCACACACCGACCCGTCTCTTGTTGGAAGGTCTGATTAAGGAGGGACGCTGTCGATCACTCGGATTGCTAGGTGGACACTCCAACTAGAAGGGATGGACCTGAGGGTAAAAACAATAAGTGACCCGAAGTTAGCGGCCAACCTCAATTATCAGGGGGAACCCCACACCTGTACAGTCGAAGGGGTTTGGGAAACGGGTGGCAGATTTAAATCCGGCATCCACCCCGAGGGGCGAGACATATATGTGGATGGGTCCAGTTTTGTGGAGAAAGGGGAATGCTAAACAGGGTGCAGGATCGATGACCCACAGGAGGGGGTGGAATTGGCGATTTCGCTGCCCCCGCCCTCAGTGCTCAACAGGCGGAGTTGGCAGCCGTAACCTATGTGGTAACGCATCCTACTGAATTCCCCCCACCTTATACAATCTGTTCCGACTAGATGTTTACCTGCAACTCTTGCACGGAGTACCTGCCGATTTGCGCCAGGAGAGGTTTCAAGTCAGCAGACGGAAAGCCATTGGTCACCGCACCAATGCTAGCAATCTTAGTGGAAGGATACTGAGAGGAATTCATGCAGCTAGCTCACGGGGGACTAGGGGCTGGACACCCCGGTCCGGAGACAACCTGGAAATGGGTGGAGGAAGTGGGATGGAGGCCTCACCTGAGGGAAGACATAGAGGATTTCTGTAAAAATTGTTTGGTATGCGCAGCTAACAATCCCGACCCGCACAAGTAAAAGGCTCCTCTAGGACATACCCATCGGTCTGAGGGACCGTGGCAGTGTGTTCAGATAGACTTTATTGGACCTCTGCCTACCACCAAGAAGGACAATAAGTATTGTCTAGTCCTAGTGGACAATTTACCAAGTATGTAGAAGCCTTCCCGTGCAAGTCGGCCACAGCATTGTGGCTGGCCAAGACCCTAGTTAGGGAGGTATTTTCCAGATAGGGGCTCCTTCGAGTGGTAGAATCAGACCAAGGGAGTCATTTCACAGGTCAGGTGATGCAGGCCACTCTGAAGTTGTTTGGGATTGAAGGGAAATGGCACAAGGCTCACAACTCGCAGTCATCGGGAATTGTGGAAAGAATGAACCGTACATTGAAATTGGCTCTGCATAATGAATTGAACGAAAGCCCCACCAGGTGGGGTGAGGTACTTTCCCTAATCCTTATGGGAATACGCAGTAAAGAGTCCAAAGGAACGGGTCACTCCCCACATGGATTGGTAACGGGGAGACCCATGCGAACCCCCACACATCTGTTGGTCCCCACTTTGACAGACAGGCAGGTGGAGGAGGTGACCAGGGGTAAATTCCAGAGCGACCTTTGAGAAACTTTAAAGGAGGGACACCTGAGGGCCGCCCACAACATTGGGAAGACACAGCAACGCAACCGACTCCACTTGGCTCCGAGTAAACCCCAGGAGTGGGAAATAGGAAGCCAGCTGATGGTACGAAACTATGTGAGGGTGGCAGTCTTGGAACCCCTCTACAAGGGGCCATATAGCATTGTCGACAAAGCCCGTCCTATGGTGTCCGCAGTTCAGTTACCGAAGAAAATCAAATGGTTTCACATTAACCAGGTGAAGCTTTTTCAGCCCACCAGCAGGTCAAGAAGACAACAAGCCACGATCATGAGCACAGTGAGGCTGACTCATCCTCTCCAGTGGGATGACGGAGAAGGGGTGCCCAACAGGGAACCCCCACCCAATGAGGCACCTCCGCCTGGGGCAGTGCCTCCCCAGGTACAGTGTGGTTACAATCTGAGGCAACGGCCCCGGGAGCAGCCAAGGGGGGATAGCGAATAGTTAGTGTAGAGCCGGAGCAGCCGATGGTAGGGTGAAGGGATGCAGGACCGGGAGTAACACTCCGCTTTTGTTCCCTTCTCCCACAGGCCAGAACCAGGCAGAGAAAAGATGGGTAGACTATTTTGGTTGCTGTGTGGCAGAGTGCTCTACGGCGGAACGATAGTAACGATGGTGGAGCTTATATATGAAAGTAGGCCCGGCGGTTCCATTTATGGCAGTCAGATTACCATTGCCCAGTAACTTCGCCCCGAGATACCGCTCGCAAGGTTCCCCTCCGATCCATCTCGGGCATGTGTGAAACAAGTTGCTCGGGAATAGTACGGGTAATCATGTGTGAGGTCCAGGAAGGGAGGGGGATGTGTGTAAAGTGTAAGAGTGGGACTACAGGTCAGCCACCTGTATGGTTTATCCAAGTGAAGGCAGGTAACAACACAAGGTGCCATTCGAGTGGGGATCACCACCAGCCCACTCGAATGGTGCTGTACCACAACATGCACCACGAGGTAGCACCAGTAATGTTGAATCTGAGCAAGTTGGGGCTGCCTGGTTGGTGCAAGCCTGAAACAGCACAATTGTAAAGAAAAATGATGCAGGAACTGATAGAGGGATTTTGGGAAAAGACCAGTGAAACGCTGGCGGAATCGGAATTGGAGCCATTATACCATATTGACCCTAGGGATGGTTATGGGTCTAATGGCACATTTGGGGAAAATGGTACTCGCTTTACTGCCCAGGGGAATCATACCAGAAGGCAGTGGAGCCTGGTGAATGACATTGCAACCATCTTCAACACCGGAGCCTCCCTCAGTAATAGCCTTGATTTGGCCAGCCTAGACCAATCTGTAAAGATGGTTAGAAAATGTTTAAGAAACATTTTGTATGAAATGATTGATCAGGAACAAGAGGAATTGGAGGAGGACCAAATTATGGCCATACACCTGCAGGATGTGGTAAAATATCTAGGATCTCATGCTAAGACGATAAATCAGGTTTTAAAGGAGGACCAGAATGCCTCTAGTGAGGCCACGTGAAATGATGATGGGTCTTGGTTGGTGGAACAAACCCGAGAAAGCCTACATAAGAACATAAGAACATAAGAAATCGGAGCAGGAGTTGGCCATTCAGCCCCTCGAGCCTGCCCAGCCATTCAGTAAGATCATGGCTGATCTGATCTTGGCCTCAACGCCACTTTCCCGCCCCCACCCCATAACCCTTGACTCCCCTGTAGCTCAATATATGTCTATCTCCGCCTTGAATTGTAAGGTTTCCATAATTTGCAGATCCCCAAAACCTAAGGAAAAAGGACTTTGGAAATACCTCAGAGTGATAAAAATGCATTTGGGCCTAACATAAGGAATTTAAGACCAAAAACCAAGTTTTGGCATTTTAAAAACATGTCTGGGCCTGTAAAGGGAGAAAAGGCTGTGAAGGAAGGTGGGCTCGACCTCTGTAAAAGCAGTTTTGTTAATTGCAGTTAATTTCACTGTCTGGGGAACCGGGATGACCCTACTCAAGCCCCAGCAGGCATTAACATTTTGACAATAGTCCCCGGAGAAGACAGTCCCACCCAAAATAACAGTCCCCATCAAACCAATTACAGGGCCCATCAGAAAAGATGCATAATACAAATCACTCAGGACCATTCTATAGAAAAGACTGAGTCCAGCCTAGAAACACAAAACACAAAACCAATCACCAGTGATCAGCCAAGGAGATCGACAGGATGCAAACCATCCCAAAACCCATCTGACACTTACAGAGCAGTTACTGGTAACAGGCCCACCAAAAATCAGACAATGAACTGAGCAGATTTGGCGGGTAGATAAGGCCATGTTCAATGGGTGAGATGGAAGGCCTGTTAAAAACCCAGTTAACGTGCTAGTAAGTCGTTACCGATTTACGAGCCCGCCAAAAACAGACAATGAACTGAGTAGATTTGGCGGGTAGATAAGGCCACTTCAATTTAGTATAATTGAAGGCCCATCAAACAGTTCAAGGTCGAGTCATCAGTCGCAACCGGTGGTCATCAGAAGAAGAAGAAGAAACCAGGAAGAAGAAAACCCGAGCTGGAAGCAAGTCGGCATCGCTCACCACTCAGACACACCTGAGTCCATCTCGTGAAGATACAACCTCGACGGACCTGCAACAACAGTCCCAACACAGTCACCCGGAGCAACAAGTCACCGACGGCTCCACGAGGTGGACCGACACCCTAAACAAGGCCTCACGTAACCAACAACCGCGCATTACCCCCAACTGACCGGGTAATAGCAGGCCACCGCGACCAACAAAGACCAACTCCAGGGAAGAAAACCCGAAGAACCGCAAAGTTTCCACACTACAAACTACTCCTGACTTACCCCTGGGTAAGATTTTCCCCAAAGACTCTAAGCCCTACTGCTGAACTAAAGAAATTGGGTACTCACCAGATAAATCCAAAACGACATCCTACCGCATCAGCGGTCTCACGAAGACTGACCAGAGACGCAGGTGAAGTCCTCTACCGCGTACGGGGTACGGCAGACACTAACCGCCATAAACAGCGAACCCCAAAACCGCGATTTAGCCCAACTGTCAAAGGATTGGTGAGCATTATCCCTGGTCCTTCAAAACCTAACTTAGCTAGTAAAGTGGGGTTGGGAGGGTGAAGTATTATTCTACTGTCATTTCCCTCGCTTGTACCGAAGTGTTCCCCACCTTTAGAGTGATAAGAGTGTCATTATTTGTGTTTTACTTTTAATAAAGATTGAAGTTCTTTCATCAAACTCAGTTGTCTGCTGCACCTTTGCATCACAACCCCCAAATAAGTCCAAGGTCTAGAACCAAGGGAATGGGAGCGATTCGAACCGCTCAGAAGTCAGAGGTAAAGCTGACACAAACCACCACCCCCTACAGAATATATTCAATGATTCCGCCTCCACAGCTCTCTGGGGTAGAGAATTCCAAAGTATCACGACTCTCTGAGAGAAGAAATTCCTCCTCAACTCCGTTTTAATTGGGCGACCCCTTATCCTGAAATAGTGCCCCCTAGTTCTAGATTCCCCCACGAGTGAAACTCCCCTCATGGGTGACTGATTGACATCTGATGACGATGTCCACTTACCAACTTACCATGACTATGTGCCAAGTATGAAGATTGGTACAGGTATACCCAGTGTGATTAGCAGAAGCAAAGGAACATCACCCCTGTTAGGGATGGTATTATATTATCCCGTTCTGCCTGAAAACGTGGCCCCAAGTCCTCTATTCCATGTCGAGAACATAGGGGTGCGTCGGGGAGATCACCTAGTAGAGTATGATGAACCCCCACAATACGTGAATCGAATGGATGGGACCACATGTGTGGCCCCAGATCTTACCGGATGCGCTCAAGCTCAGGATACGTTCATCAGCCCTTACAATGTGGTGGAACATGCAGCCCTCACTTGCGGGTTTAATTGGGATAGGGTGGTGTGGAATTGTACCATGAAAGTGACTCTGGGGTGGCACCTCCCCATACGATCTGCACATCGAGGTAAGGGGGAATACTGTGTGACGACTATGCACTGCGAATACCAGTACGGTAACGACCTAACTTGTCCTATTATGCTGGGAACCTTTTGATTTACCTCAGTCAGACCTGTGAGACTTGGGGAGCAGGTGTTGTTAAGTATTTATTCGCATAAGTAAGTAAATATTACTGCAAAGATGAGTTAAAAGTGCAATTGCACCAGTATGTGATTCGGTTCGGCTATGACATCCAACCGCTGCAAGAAAACTTGGTAGAGTTAATGAGGCACGTCAATCAGTCCCAGAAGCATTATTATACCTTGGCCCAAGAAAACCATGAGTGACAAAAGGAAATGTCCAGGGTTGGAGATGATTCGTCCTGGTGGGATATCGGATATCGAGGTTCACCCATGGATTGTTCAGCTGGTGATTGTGTTATACTTACTGATAATAACTTGCCGCGTCAACAGGTGACTCAAACAGCGGAAGTTGGTCAAGCTGTTACAGAAGACACGGAAAGAAGAGGACGATGACGACGAGGTATAAGGGCTTGTGACCCAACATTCGGGTACACAGCCACTTGAAGGTGGACTTTGTAAGAATACATCATTGCTGTAAAGTAACTTGACTAAACTCAAAGTTGACCAAATTTTATGGACCGGCATACCTTGAGAGACTGAGGGCCGTGTTACTGGGCAAATTTCGTAAAAAACACAGATGAGGAAGTGGGCTTTGAGAGTTCTGTAAAACAAACCTTCGAGCCATTGTTAACAGGATCTTCTTCAGACAATGGCATAACGGGTCTTGAGGCCCACTGACTAGCAGATAAGGAGGAGAAAGAAAAACTACTGGCCATTGTTAACGTGGTCTGGGACACGTACGCATTGGACGGTCTGCTAAGTTTTGTGGTATAAAAGGTGCAGTCAAAAGACACTAGGGGCTGCTGCAGTGAGTCAGGTGACTTGATCAGTCAGACAGAGAAGAGAACCTACTAGTCACCGCCGAACTGATCACTCGCTGGTGTTAGTACGGATGTATGCTTGCACTTGCTTGTAATCGCTGTTGGTTTTAAGTAAAGAATAATTACCCTGAAATCTTTGTCTCGAGTTGTCTATTCCAATACGGGTCCGAACTCTAAGTACTGTTAGACTGGAGTAAAAATGTACACATCTTACAGTTCAGATACATCCCAGGACAGACCCTGGTATCCACACCCTCCTACCCAAGAACACGGTCCCCTCCAGCTTCCTCCCAGCGCTTTGCCCTCTTCCAGGCTGAACGACACCTCTTCACTACCGGCCCCCCAACCTAGGCCCCATCCCCCAGTTTCTCTCTCACCCATGAGCACTGTATCAACTCCTCCATGACCTTTCTCAGCCAAGCCCAACAGCAGCCTCACCTCACTTGGCCCCAGTATCTACCTCTCAATTAGTACATGTTGGCTATCACCTTGCTGTGGGCCCTGGCTTTTAATAAAGGTACAAGATGATGCAAATGGCTTAACTCAGTGAGGAACTAATGTGAGAGGCATACAATGGCACAGAGAGACACACAGAAAGGAAAGGGGAGGGATGCCGGGAGTGGGAGTGGGAAGAAAGGTTGCGAATGTGGGAGGGGGCGGGGAGAGACATGGCTCTCTCGCCCATCCTGACCCCGGTCTCTCTCCCCTCTCCTGATCATGGCTTCTCTCCCCTCTCCAGATTATGGCCACACTCCCCTCTCCTGATTCTCTCCCCCACCCCGATTGCGGCATCTTTTCTCCCTCCCGATCCCGGGCTCTTTGCCTCTTCCTGATTCCAGGCTGTCCATTTGGCCAGCAGCCGGGCGGGAAATGGAGCTAAAATATTGATGAGGCCATTCGGTTAAATTCGGCAGGACCTCCGCCTCACCGGCCTTGCCGGCTCTTTGACTGTGTTATACCTCCCCCGCACTTTTCCTGTAAATATCAGGGGCCAATCTTTCTTTTTCTTTTTCTTTGAGGATCAACTGGTTAAATGAAAAAAAAATGAGATAAAGAGTGGCGACAACACAAGAGCGAATAAATAGTGGAGACAACGCAAGAGCGAATAAATAGTGGAGACAACGCAAATGAGAATAAAATGAAAGGGGAGACAAATTAATCACATGATTAAAAAGAGCGGAGCTAGATGACGGAAAGTGAAGGTTTCCTCGGAATCAGTTTGTTGGGGCACTCGGCCAAATATACCAGAAGTTGCCCGGATCCCTGGCTGGTCTGTGCTGAGGGAGCTGATCGCAGACAGGGCAGGACAGTGATCGCGGCTCTACAGTGCCCGTGTGCTGGGCAGCGACAACAATCACTAGGGGCTTTCTGCGCTTGATCTGATGGAAAGTGGATAGGGTTGGCGGTTGCTGACTTAATCGGCTTTAATTGTGATGCTCCCTGAGGCCAAAAAGCCTGCTGACACTGACAGTTCAATCACCAGAATGACTGCTTGGGCGAGGTTTGGAAAGGCAACTGCTTGCTGGGATGCATAAGGCAGGAGAGGAGGTGAGAAAACTGTGGGAACATACATGGGTTAAAAAATAAAAGACCTATTTATTTAAAATGAACTTTCCTTCAACATTTTCCAGTTGAGCTGCCAAGTTCCACAACTTGCCAGACTTGTTTGATTAGACCCCTCTCTACTTTACCATCAGAGGAACAAGAGACTGTCTGGACAGCTGGCTGGGAGGCATGGACTGGGGCTGGAATGTACAGTGGGTTCAATTAGTCACACTCCGAGATGTGGACAGTGCTGTCCATTAATTCGCGACTTCAAAGCAGCGTCTGATAAAAGAGTTCCGCCCCTTTATTTTCTCTCTTTTCTCCAACTATTCAGATGTGGGAACACTTCACAACATTATCGCAGCACAGCCCACACAGGCGAAGCTGCAGCACTCGCAAAGCAAAAGGTTTTAACTAATGAATATACATTAAAAAAGCAAACAAAGCACTGGGGTTCATCTCCAGGGGGAGAGAATTGAAAAGTAGAGAAGTTCTGTTAAACTTCTATAGAAACTTTGTTAAACCACACTTGGAATACTGTGCACAGTTCTCGTCTCCATATTATAAAACGTGTGTACAGGCACTGGAGAAGGTGTAAAGGATGATACCAGAACTGGGAGGGGAGAACTATCAGGAAAGACTGAACAGGCTGGGACTCTTTTCTCTAGAAAAGAGGTGAGCGGTGATCTGATAGAGGTCTTGAAGATTATAAAAGGGTTTCATAGGGTAGACATAGAGAAGATGTTCCACTTGTGGGTGAGACCAAAACTAGGGTCCATCAATATAAGATAGTCACTAATAATCCAGTAGGGAATTCCGGAGAAACTTCTTTACCCAGAGAGTGGTGAGAATGTGGAACCCGCTCCCACAGGGAGTGGTTGAGGTGAATAGCATCGATGCATTTAAGGAGAAGCTGGATAAACACATGAGAGAGAAAGGAACAGAAGGATATGTTGATAGCGTGAAATAAGTAAGGTGGGAGGAGGCTCGTGTGGAGCATAAAACCCAGCATAGAACAATTGGGCAGCATGGACAGTTTCTGTACGGTTAATTCTATGTAAAACAAAAGATTCCATTCTTTTTAAAGAGTGAATTCAACAAAACCCTATTCAAAACTCAAACCATCACTGACTCCTTCCCTTTTTTCTCCCGCTGGTTTTTCCCTTCCCCTCCAATTTTCTGACTGAAGATACCGACTCAACAAACATTTTCTTTCTGGAACCTCAGCCAATGGCCACCTTTCAAGAGACAGCCTAAATGATGAGAGTTGGGCGGACATTTCCATGATGCATGTCACCACAGCCGTGACCGATCCTGGTCTCACCCGATGCCCACATATTCCAACAGAGTCACTGCATAGCAATGAGAAACTACAGCTTCTCCTGGCCGAGCCCAAAGGCACCCTATTGCTCTGCAGGCTGAGATGAGTTGACTCGGCATGGAGCAGCGACTGAGCACGGACCTTCCTGCTCTGTATGATTCTGTCCACTTGCTAACTGACCCATAAAAGGAAAATATATTTTCTTTCCAGTTATGTCAATTTCCTGAAAATCAGTTAGTGCTGATAACATCAGAGTGGGCAGACAAACTTGTAGGAATGATTTGGGAAGTTACAGAACCCGAGAGCGCAAAGCAGCCGTATTAAGTTACAGGTTTGAAGAGACTCAATTGTTGAGGGATCCTGGGTTGATGAATGTTAACTGATGATTCAGCTCTCACACTGACAAGCTCGGCAGGTGATCGAAGCAAGAGCCAAGGTTCAGTTTGCTGATCTCTGCTGCAATTGTCCTCAGATCCACAGCCTGGGAGGAGAGAAGAGAAACAGAAAGTACATCTAATAGTGTAGAAAAATAGAAAACAAAGGCACGGTCACTTCCACAGCCGGCTGAAGGAAACGAGTAATATTTCTGATAGGTGACAAGTTAAGTAATGTCCAGGAATAAAGGGAGCATTCCTACAGGTGTGTCTGATCATTGATTCCTACAGGTGTGTCTGATCACTCATTCCTACAGGTGTGTCTGATCATTGATTCCTACAGGTGTGTCTGATCACTCATTCCTACAGGTGTGTCTGATCATTGATTCCTACAGGTGTGTCTGATCATTGATTCCTACAGGTGTGTCTGATCACTCATTGCTACAGGTGTGTCTGATCACTCAATCCTACAGGTGTGTCTGATCACTCATTCCTACAGGTGTGTCTAATCACTCATTCCTACAGGTGTGTCTGATCATTCATTCCAACAGGTGTGTCTGATCATTCATTCCTACAGGTGTGTCTGATCATTGATTCCTACAGGTGTGACTGATCATTCATTCCTACAGGTGTGTCTGATCATTGATTCCTACAGGTGTGACTGATCATTCATTCCTACAGGTGTGTCTGATCATTCATTCCTACAGGTGTGTCTGATCATTGATTCCTACAGGTGTGACTGATCATTCATTCCTACAGGTGTGTCTGATCATTGATTCCTACAGGTGTGTCTGATCATTCATTCCCACAGGTGTGTCTGATCATCATTCCCACAGGTGTGTCTGATCACTCATTCCTACAGGTGTGTCTGATCATTGATTCCTACAGGTGTGTCTGATCACTCATTCCCACAGGTGTGTCTGATCACTCATTCCTACAGGTGTGTCTGATCATTGATTCCTACAGGTGTGTCTGATCACTCATTCCCACAGGTGTGTCTGATCACTCATTCCTACAGGTGTGTCTGATCATTGATTCCCACAGGTGTGTCTGATCACTGATTCCTACAGGTGTGTCTGATCACTCATTGCTGCAGGTGTGTCTGATCATTGATTCCCACAGGTGTGTCTGATCATTGATTCCCACAGGTGTGTCTGATCACTCATTCCTACAGGTGTGTCTGATCACTCATTGCTACAGGTGTGTCTGATCATTGATTCCCACAGGTGTGCCTGATCACTCATCCCTACAGGTGTGTCTGATCACTCATTCCCACAGCTGTGTCTGATCATTGATTCCTACAGGTGTGCCTGATCACTCATTCCTACAGGTGTGTCTGATCACTCATTCCCACAGGTGTGTCTGATCACTCATTCCTACAGGTGTGTCTGATCATTCATTCCTACAGGTGTGCCTGATCACTCATTCCTACAGGTGTGCCTGATCATTCATTCCTACAGGTGTGTCTGATCATTCATTCCTACAGGTGTGCCTGATCACTCATCCCTACAGGTGTGCCTGATCACTCATCCCTACAGGTGTGCCTGATCACTCATCCCTACAGGTGTTTCTGATCACTCATCCCTACAGGTGTGTCTGATCACTGATTCCTACAGGTGTGCCTGATCACTCATCCCTACAGGTGTGTCTGATCACTCATCCCTACAGGTGTGTCTGATCACTCATTCCTACAGGTGTGTCTGATCATTCATTCCTACAGGTGTGTCTGATCACTCATTCCTACAGGTGTGTCTGATCATTCAATCCTACAGGTGTGTCTGATCACTCATTACTACAGGTGTGTCTGATCATTGATTCCTACAGGTGTGTCTGATCACTCATTCCCACAGGTGTGTCTGATCATTGATTCCTACAGGTGTGTCTGATCATTCATTCCTACAGGTGTGTCTGATCATTCCTACAGGTGTGTCTGATCACTCATTCCTACAGGTGTGTCTGATCACTGATTCCTACAGGTGTGCCTGATCACTCATTCCTACAGGTGTGTCTGATCACTGATTCCTACAGGTGTGCCTGATCACTCATTCCTACAGGTGTGTCTGATCACTGATTCCTACAGGTGTGCCTGATCACTCATTCCTACAGGTGTGTTTGATCACTCATTCCCACAGGTGTGTCTGATCATTGATTCCTACAGGTGTGTCTGATCATTCATTCCTACAGGTGTGCCTGATCATTGATTCCTACAGGTGTGCCTGATCACTCATTCCTACAGGTGTGTCTGATCACTCATTCCCACAGGTGTGCCTTATCACTCATTCCTACAGGTGTGTCTGATCACTCATTCCCACAGGTGTGCCTGATCATTGATTCCCACAGGTGTGTCTGATCACTCATTCCTACAGGTGTGTCTGATCATTCATTCCTACAGGTGTGCCTGATCATTGATTCCCACAGGTGTGTCTGATCACTCATTCCTACAGGTGTGCCTGATCATTGATTCCCACAGGTGTGTCTGATCACTCATTCCTACAGGTGTGCCTGATCATTGATTCCTACAGGTGTGTCTGATCATTCATTCCCACAGGTGTGTCGTATTCATCATTCCCACAGGTGTGTCTGATCACTCATTCCTACAGGTGTGTCTGATCATTGATTCCTACAGGTGTGTCTGATCATTGATTCCTACAGGTGTGTCTGATCATTCATTCCTACAGGTGTGTCTGATCATTCATTCCTACAGGTGTGTCTGATCACTCATTCCTACAGGTGTGTCTGATCATTCATTCCCACAGGTGTGTCTGATCATTCATTCCTACAGGTGTGTCTAATCACTCATTCCTACAGGTGTGTCTGATCATTGATTCCTACAGGTGTGTCTGATCATTCATTCCTACAGGTGTGTCTAATCACTCATTCCTGCAGGTGTGTCTGATCACTCATTCCTACAGGTGTGTCTAATCATTCATTCCTACAGGTGTGTCTGATCATTCATTCCCACAGGTGTGCCTGATCACTCATTCCTACAGGTGTGTCTGATCACTCATTCCTACAGGTGTGCCTGATCATTCATTCCTACAGGTGTGTCTGATCACTCATTCCTACAGGTGTGTCTGATCACTCATTCCTACAGGTGTGTCTGATCATTGATTCCTACAGGTGTGTCTGATCACTCATTCCTACAGGTGTGTCTGATCACTCATTCCTACAGGTGTTCTGATCACTCATTCCTACAGGTGTGTCCTGATCACTCATTCCTACAGGTGTGTCTGATCACTCATTCCTACAGGTGTGTCTGATCATTGATTCCTACAGGGTGTCTGATCACTCATTCCTACAGGTGTGTCTGATCACTCATTCCTACAGGTGTGTCTGATCACTCATTCCTACAGGTGTGTCTGATCATCATTCCTACAGGTGTGTCTGATCATTCATTCCTACAGGTGTGTCTGATCACTCATTCCTACAGGTGTGTCTGATCACTCATTCCTACAGGTGTGTCTGATCACTCATTCCTACAGGTGTGTCTGATCTTCATTCCTACAGGTGTTCTGATCACTCATTCCTACAGGTGTGTCTGATCACTCATTCCTACAGGTGTGTCTGATCACTCATTCCTACAGGTGTGTCTGATCACTCATTCCTACAGGTGTGTCTGATCACTCATTCCTACAGGTGTGTCTGATCACTCATTCCTACAGGTGTGTCTGATCACTCATTCCTACAGGTGTGTCTGATCACTCATTCCTACAGGTGTGCTGATCACTCATCCCTACAGGTGTGTCTGATCACTCATCCCTACAGGTGTGTCTGATCACTGATTCCTACAGGTGTGCCTGATCACTCATCCCTACAGGTGTGCCTGATCACTCATTCCTACAGGTGTGTCTGATCACTCATTCCTACAGGTGTGTCTGATCACTCATTCCTACAGGTGTGTCTGATCATTCATTCCTACAGGTGTGTCTGATCACTCATTCCTACAGGTGTGCCTGATCATTCATTCCTACAGGTGTGTCTGATCACTCATTCCTACAGGTGTGTCTGATCATTCCTACAGGTGTGTCTGATCACTCATTCCTACAGGTGTGTCTGATCATTCCTACAGGTGTGTCTGATCACTGATTCCTACAGGTGTGCCTGATCACTCATTCCTACAGGTGTGTCTGATCACTCATTACCACAGGTGTGTCTGATCACTCATTCCCACAGGTGTGTCTGATCATTGATTCCTACAGGTGTGTCTGATCACTCATTCCTACAGGTGTGTCTGATCACTCATTCCCACAGGTGTGTCTGATCACTCATTCCCACAGGTGTGTCTGATCATTCATTCCTACAGGTGTGTCTGATCATTGATTCCTACAGGTGTGTCTGATCATTGATTCCCACAGGTGTGTCTGATCATTCATTCCTACAGGTGTGTCTGATCATTGATTCCTACAGGTGTGTCTGATCATTGATTCCCACAGGTGTGTCTGATCATCATTCCCACAGGTGTGTCTGATCACTCATTCCCACAGGTGTGTCTGATCACTCATTCCTACAGGTGTGTCTGATCACTCATTCCTACAGGTGTGTCTGATCACTCATTCCCACAGGTGTGTCTGATCATTGATTCCTACAGGTGTGTCTGATCATTCATTCCTACAGGTGTGTCTGATCATTCATTCCTACAGGTGTGTCTGATCATTCATTCCCACAGGTGTGTCTGATCATTAATTCCTACAGGTGTGTCTAATCACTCATTCCTACAGGTGTGTCTGATCATTCATTCCTACAGGTGTGTCTGATCACTCATTCCTACAGGTGTGTCTGATCACTCATTCCTACAGGTGTGTCTGATCACTCATTCCTACAGGTGTGTCTGATCATTCATTCCTACAGGTGTGTCTGATCACTCATTCCTACAGGTGTGTCTGATCACTCATTCCTACAGGTGTGTCTGATCACTCATTCCTACAGGTGTGTCTGATCATTCATTCCTACAGGTGTGTCTGATCACTCATTCCTACAGGTGTGTCTGATCACTCATTCCTACAGGTGTGTCTGATCATTCATTCCTACAGGTGTGTCTGATCACTCATTCCTACAGGTGTGTCTGATCACTCATTCCTACAGGTGTGTCTGATCACTCATTCCTACAGGTGTGTCTGATCACTCATTCCTACAGGTGTGTCTGATCACTCATTCCTACAGGTGTGTCTGATCACTCATTCCTACAGGTGTGTCTGATCACTCATTCCTACAGGTGTGTCTGATCACTCATTCCTACAGGTGTGTCTGATCATTGATTCCTACAGGTGTGTCTGATCACTCATTCCTACAGGTGTGTCTGATCACTCATTCCTACAGGTGTGTCTGATCATTCATTCCTACAGGTGTGTCTGATCACTCATTCCTACAGGTGTGTCTGATCACTCATTCCTACAGGTGTGTCTGATCACTCATCCCTACAGGTGTGTCTGATCACTCATCCCTACAGGTGTGTCTGATCATTCATTCCTACAGGTGTGTCTGATCACTCATCCCTACAGGTGTGTCTGATCACTCATTCCTACAGGTGTGTCTGATCATTGATTCCTACAGGTGTGTCTGATCATTCATTCCTACAGGTGTGCTGATCACTCATTCCTACAGGTGTGTCTGATCACTCATTCCTACAGGTGTGCCTGATCATTGATTCCTACAGGTGTGTCTGATCATTCATTCCTACAGGTGTGTCTGATCACTGCATTCCTACAGGTGTGTCTGATCATTCATTCCCACAGGTGTGTCTGATCATTCATTCCTACAGGTGTGTCTGATCACTCATTCCTACAGGTGTGTCTGATCACTCATTCCTACAGGTGTGTCTGATCATTCATTCCTACAGGTGTTTCTGATCACTCATTCCTACAGGTGTGTCTGATCACTCATTCCTACAGGTGTGTCTGATCACTGCATTCCTACAGGTGTGTCTGATCACTCATTCCTACAGGTGTGTCTGATCCTCATTCCTACAGGTGTGTCTGATCACTCATTCCTACAGGTGTGTCTGATCACTCATTCCTACAGGTGTGTCTGATCACTCATTCCTACAGGTGTGTCTGATCACTCATTCCTACAGGTGTGTCTGATCATTCATTCCTACAGGTGTGTCTGATCACTCATTCCTACAGGTGTGTCTGATCACTCATTCCTACAGGTGTGTCTGATCACTCATTCCTACAGGTGTGTCTGATCACTCATTCCTACAGGTGTGTCTGATCACTCATTCCTACAGGTGTGTCTGATCACTCATTCCTACAGGTGTGTCTGATCTCATTCTACAGGTGTGTTGATCATCATTCCTACAGGTGTGTCCTGATCACTCATTCCTACAGTGTGTCTGATCATTCATTCCCTACAGGTGTGGCCTGATCATCATTCCTACAGGTGTGTCTGATCACTTCATTCCTACAGGTGTGTCTGATCATTGATTCCTACAGGTGTGTCTGATCATTGATTCCTACAGGTGTGTCTGATCACTCATTCCTACAGGTGTGCTGATCACTCATTCCTACAGGTGGTCTGATCACTCATTCCTACAGGTGTGTCTGATCACTCATTCCTACAGGTGTGTCTGATCACTCATTCCTACAGGTGTGCCTGATCACTCATTCCTACAGGTGTGTCTGAATCACTCATTCCTACAGGTGTGTCTGATCACTCATTCCTACAGGTGTGTCTGATCACTCATTCCTACAGGTGTGTCTGATCACTCATTCCTACAGGTGTGTCTGATCATTCATTCCTACAGGTGTGTCTGATCACTGATTCCTACAGGTGTGTCTGATCACTCATTCCTACAGGTGTGTCTGATCATTCATTCCTACAGGTGTGTCTGATCACTCATTCCTACAGGTGTGTCTGATCACTCATTCCTACAGGTGTGTCTGATCACTCATTCCTACAGGTGTGTCTGATCACTCATTCCTACAGGTGTGTCTGATCACTCATTCCTACAGGTGTGTCTGATCATTCATTCCTACAGGTGTGTCTGATCACTCATTCCTACAGGTGTGTCTGATCACTCATTCCTACAGGTGTGTCTGATCACTCATTCCTACAGGTGTGTCTGATCACTCATTCCTACAGGTGTGTCTGATCACTCATTCCTACAGGTGTGTCTGATCATTCATTCCTACAGGTGTGTCTGATCACTCATTCCTACAGGTGTGTCTGATCACTCATTCCTACAGGTGTGTCTGATCATTCATTCCTACAGGTGTGTCTGATCACTCATTCCTACAGGTGTGTCTGATCACTCATTCCTACAGGTGTGCTGATCACTCATTCCTACAGGTGTGTCTGATCACTCATTTCCTACAGGTGTGTCTGATCACTCATTCCTACAGGTGTGTCTGATCACTCATTCCTACAGGTGTGTCTGATCACTCATTCCTACAGGTGTGTCTGATCACTCATTCCTACAGGTGTGTCTGATCACTCATTCCTACAGGTGGGTCTGATCACTCATGCCTACAGGTGTGCTGTTCACTCATCCTACAGGTGTGCTGATCATTCATTCCTACAGGTGTGTCTGATCACTCATTCCTACAGGTGTGTTCTGATCACTCATTCCTACAGGTGTGCCTGATCACTCATTCCTACACGGTGGTGTCTGATCATTCATTCCTACAGGTGTGCTGATCAGTCATTCCTACAGGTGGTCTGATCACTCATTCCTACAGGTGTGTCCTGATCACTCATTCCCTAGCAGGTGTGTCTGATCACTCATTCCTACAGGTGTGCCTTATCACTCATCCCTACAGGTGTGTCTGATCACTCATTCCTACAGGTGTGCCTGATCACTCATTCCTACAGTTGTGTCTTGATCACTCATTCCTACAGGTGTGCCTGATCACTCATTCCTACAGTGTTTCTGATCACTCATCCTACAGGTGTGTCTGATCATTCTTTCCTACAGGTGTGCCTGATCACTCAATTCCTACAGTGTGTCTGATCACTCATTCCGACAGGGGTGTGTCTGATCATTCATTCCTACAGGTGTGTCTGATCACTCATTCCTACAGGTGTGTCTGATCACTCATTCCTACAGGTGTGTCTGATCATCATTCCTACAGGTGTGTCTGATCACTCATTCCTACAGGGGTGTGTCTGATCACTCATTCCCACAGGGTGTGTCTGATCATCATTCTTACAGGTGTGTCTGATCACTCATTCCTACAGGTGTGTCTGATCACTCATTCCTACAGGTGTGTCTGATCATCATTCCTACAGGTGTGTCTGATCACTCATTCCTACAGGTGTGACTGATCACTCATTCCTAAAGGTGTGTCTGATCACTCATTCCTACAGGTGTGTCTGATCACTCATTCCTACAGGTGTGTCAGATCTTCATTCCTACAGGTGGTGTTCTGATCACTCATTCCTACAGGTGTGTCTGATCATTCATTCCTACCAGGTGTGTCTGATCACTCATTCCTACAGGTGTGTCTTGATCACTCAATCCTACAGGTGTGTCTGATCACTCATTCCTAACAGGTGTGTCTGATCACTCATTCCACAGGTGTGCCTGATTACTCATTCCTACAGGAGTGTCTGATTCACTGCATTCCTACAGGTGTGTCTGATCACTCATTCCTCCAGGTGTGTCTGATCACTCAATCCTACAGGTGTGTCCTGATCACTCATTCCTACAGGTGTGTCTGATCACTCATTCCTACAGGTGTGCCTGATCACTCATTCCTACAGGTGTGTCTGATCACTCATTCCTACAGGTGTGTCTGATCACTCATTCCTACAGGTGTGTCTGATCACTCATTCCTACAGGTGTGTCTGATCATTCATTCCTACAGGTGTGTCTGATCACTCATTCCTACAGGTGTGTCTGATCACTCATTCCTACAGGTGTGTCTGATCATTATTCCTACAGGTGTGTCTGATCACTCATTCCTACAGGTGTGTCTGATCACTCATTCCTACAGGTGTGTCTGATCATTCATTCCTACAGGTGTGTCTGATCACTCATTCCTACAGGTGTGTCTGATCACTCATTCCTACAGGTGTGTCTGATCACTCATTCCTACAGGTGTGTCTGATCACTCATTCCTACAGGTGTGTCTGATCACTCATTCCTACAGGTGTGTCTGATCACTCATTCCTACAGGTGTGTCTGATCACTCATTCCTACAGGTGTGTCTGATCACTCATTCCTACAGGTGTGTCTGATCACTCATTCCTACAGGTGTGTCTGATCATTCATTCCTACAGGTGTGTCTGATCACTCATTCCTACAGGTGTGTCTGATCACTCATTCCCTACAGGTGTGTCTGATCATTGATTCCTACAGGTGTGTCGGATCACTGATTCCTACAGGTGTGTTCTGATCACTCATTCCTACGGTGTGTCCTGATCACTCATTCCTACAGGTGTGCCTGATCACTCATTCCTACAGGTGTGTCTGATCATTGATTCCTACAGGTGTGTCTGATCATTGATTCCTACAGGTGTGCTGATCACTCATTCCCTACAGGTGTGTCTGATCATCATTCCCTACAGGTTGTGTCTGATCACTCATTCCTACAGGGGTGTGTCTGATCACTTCATTCCTACAGGGTGTGTCTGATCATTCATTCCTACAGGTGTGTCTGATCATTCATTCCTACAGGTTGTGTCTGATCAAATGATTCCTACAGGTGTGTCTGATCACTGATTCCTACAGGTGTGTCTGATCACTCATTCCTACAGGTGTGCTGATCACTCGATTCCTACAGGTGTGTCTGATCACTCATTCCTACAGGTGTGGTCTGATCATTGATTCCTACATGGTGTGTCTGATCCATCATTCCTACAGGTGTGTCTGATCACTCATTCCTACAGGTGTGTCTGATCATTCATTCCAACAGGTGTGTCCTGATCACTCATTCCTACAGGTGTGTCTGATCACTCATTCCTACAGGGTGTGTCTGATCACTCATTCCTACAGGTGTGTCTGATCACTCATTCCTACAGGTGTGTCTGATCACTCATTCCTACAGGTGTGTCTGAATCACTCATTCCTACAGGTGTGTCTGATCACTCATTCCTACAGGTGTGTCTGATCACTCATTCCTACAGGTGTGTCTAATCACTCATTCCTACAGGTGTGTCTGAATCACTCATTCCTACAGGTGTGTCTGATCACTCATTCCTACAGGTGTGTCTGATCAACTCATTCCTACAGGTGTGTCTGATCACGTCATTCCTACAGGTGTGTCTGATCATTCATTCCTACAGGTGTGTCTGATCACTCATTCTACAGGTGTGTCTGATCACTCATTCCTACAGGATGTGTCTGATCACTCATTCCTACAGGTGTGTCTGATGCCTCATTACTACAGGTGTGTCTGAATGCTCATTACCTACAGGTGTGTCTGATCACTCATTCCTACAGGGGTGTCTGATCACTCTTCCTAGCAGGTGTGTCCTGATCCTCATTCCTACAGGTGTGTCTGATCATCTCGATTCTACAGGTGGTGGCTGATCACTCATCCTACAAGGTGTGTCTGATCACTCACTTCCTACAGTTGTGTCCTGATCACTCGATTCCTACAGGTGTGTCTGATCACTTCATTCCTACAGGTGTGCTGATCACTCATTCCTACAGGTGTGTCTGATCACTCATTCCTACAGGTGTGTCTGATCACTCATTCCTACAGGTGTGTCTGATCACTCATTCCTACAGGTTGTCTGATCACTCATTCTACAGGTGTGTCTGATCACTCATTCCTACAGTGTGTCTGATCACGTCATTCCTACAGGTTTGCCTGATCACTCATTCCTACAGGTGTGTCTGATCACTCATTCCTACAGGTGTGTCTGATCACTCATTCCTACAGGTGTGCCTGATCACTCATTCCTACAGGTGTGTCTGATCATTCATTCCTACAGGTGTTCTGATCACTCATTCCTACAGGTGTGTCTATCACTCATTCCTACAGGTGTGTCTGATCACTCATTCCTACAGGTGTGTCTGATCATTCATTCCTACAGGTGTGTCTGATCATTCATTCCTACAGGGTGTGTCTGATCATTCATTCCGACAGGTGTGTCCTGAATCACTCATTCCTACAGGTGTGTCTGATCACTGAATTCCTACAGGTGTGTCTGATCATGATTCCCATGGTGTGTCTGATCACTCATTGCTACAGGTGTGTCTGATGCATCATTCCTACAGGTGTGGTCTGATCACTCATTCCTACAGGTGGGTTGCTGATCAATCATTCTACAGGTGTGTCTGATCAATGATTCCTACAGGTGTTCTGATCACTTCATTCCACAGGTGTGTCTGATCACTCATTCCTACAGGTGTGTCTGATCACTCATTCCTACAGGTGTGTCTGATCATTGATTCCTACAGGTGTGTCTGATCACTCATTCCTACAGGTGTGTCTGATCACTCATTCCTACAGGTGTGCCTGATCACTCATTCCTACAGGTGTGTCTGATCACTCATTCCTACAGGTGTGTCCTGATCACTCATTCCTCAGGTGTGTCTGATCACTCATTCCTACAGGTGTGTCTGATCACTCATTCCTACAGGCTGTGTCTGATCACTCATTCCTACAGGTGTGTCTGATCATTCATTCCTACAGGTGTGTCTGATCACTCATTCCTACAGGTGTGTCTGATCACTCATTCCTACAGGTGTGTCTGATCACTCATTCCTACAGGTGTGTCTGATCACTCATTCCTACAGGTGTGTCTGATCACTGATTCCTACAGGTGTGTCTGATCACTCATTCCTACAGGTGTGTCTGATCACTCATTCTACAGGTGTGTCTGATCACTCATTCCTACAGGTGTGTCTGATCACTCATTCCTACAGGTGTGTCTGATCACTCATTCCTACAGGTGTGTCTGATCACTCATTCCTACAGGTGTGTCTGATCACTCATTCCTACAGGTGTTCTGATCACTCATTCCTACAGGTGTGTCTGATCACTCATTCCTACAGGTGTGTCTGATCACTCATTCCTACAGGTGTGTCTGATCATTGATTCCTACAGGTGTGTCTGATCATTCATTCCTACAGGTGTTTCTGATCACTCATTCCTACAGGTGTGTCTGATCAATCATTCCTACAGGTGTGTCCTGATCACTCATTCCTACAGGTGTGTCTGATCATTCAGATTCTCACAGGTGTGTCTGATCACTCATTCCTACAGGTGTGTCTGATCATTCATTCCTACAGGTGTGTCTGATCACTCATTCCTACAGGTGTGTCTGATCACTCATTCCTACAGGTGTGTCTGATCATTCATTCCTACAGGTGTGTCTGATCACTCATTCCTACAGGTGTGTCTGATCACTCATTCCACAGGTGTGTCTGATCACTCATTCCTACAGGTGTGTCTGATCACTCATTCCTACAGGTGTGTCTGATCACTCATTCCTACAGGTGTGTCTGATCACTCATTCCTACAGGTGTGTCTGATCACTCATTCCTTACAGGTTGTCTGATCACTCATTCCTACAGGTGTGGCTTGATCATTCATTCCTACAGGTGTGTCTTGATCACTCATCTACAGGTGTGTCTGATCACTCATTCCTACAGGTGTGTCATGATCACGTCATTCTACCTGGTATGTCTCATCACTCATTCCTACAGGTGTGTCTGATTACTCATTCCTACAGGGTGTGTCTGATCACTCATTCCTAAAGGTCTGATCAATAATCTCAGGTGTGTCTGATCACTTCATTCCTACAGGTGTGTCTGATCACTCATTCCTACAGGTGTGACTGGTCACTCATTCCTACAGGTGTGTCTGATTCTTCATTCCTTCAGGTGTGGTCTGATTGCATCATTCTACAGGTGTGTCTGATCACTCTTTCCTACAGGTGTGTCTGATCACTGATTCCTACAGGTGGGTCTGATCACTCATCCTACAGGTGTGTCTGATCATTGATTCCTTCAGGTGTGTCTGATCAATCATCCTACAGGGTGTCTGATCACTCATTCCTACAGTGTGTCTGATCACTCATTCCTACAGGTGTGTCTGATCAATCATTCCCACAGGTGTGTCTGATCACTCATTCCTACAGGTGTGTCTGATCATTCGATTCCTACAGGTGTGTCTGATCACTCATTCCTACAGGTGTGTCTAATCACTCATTCCTACAGGTGTGTCTGATCACTCATTCCTACAGGTGTGTCTGATCACTCATTCCTACAGGTGTGTCTGATCATCATTCCTACAGGTGTGTCTGATCACTCATTCCTACAGGTGTGTCTGATCACTCATTCCTACAGGTGTGTCTGATCACTCATTCCTACAGGTGTGTCTGATCATTGCATTCCTACAGGTGTGTCTGATCACTCATTCCTACAGGTGTGTCTGATCACTCATTCCTACAGGTGTTCTGATCACTCATTCCTACAGGTGTGTCTGATCACTCATTCCTACAGGTGTTTCTGATCACTCATTCCTACAGGTGTGTCTGATCACTCATTCCCACAGGTGTGTCTGATCACTGATTCCTACAGGTGTGTCTGATTACTCATTCCCACAGGTGTGCCTGATACTCATTACTACAGGTGTGTCTGATCACTCATTCCTACAGGTGTGTCTGATCACTCATTCCTACAGGTGTGTCTGATCACTCATTCCTACAGGTGTGTCTGATCACTCATTCCTACAGGTGTGTCTGATCACTCATTCCTACAGGTGTGTCTGATCACTCATTCCTACAGGTGTGTCTGATCACTCATTCCTACAGGTGTGTCTGATCACTCATTCCTACAGGTGTGTCTGATCACTCATTCCTACAGGTGTGTCTGATCACTCATTCCTACAGGTGTGCTGATCACTCATTCCTACAGGTGTGTCTGATCATTTGATTCCTACAGGTGTGTCTGATCAATGATTCCTACAGGTGTGTCTGATCACTATTCCTACAGGTGTGCCTGATCACTCATTCCTCAGGTGTGTCTGATCACTCATTCCTACAGGTGTGTCTGATCACTGATTCCTACAGGTGTGTCTGATCACTTGATTCCTACAGGTGTGCTGAATCATCATTCCTACAGGTGTGACTGATCACTCATTCCTACAGGTGTGTCTGATCCTCATTCCTACAGGTGTGTCTGATCACTCATTCCTACAGGTGTGTCTGATCACTGATTCCTACAGGTGTGTCTGATCACTCATTCCTACAGGTGTGTCTGATCATTCATTCCTACAGGTGTGTCTGATCACTCATTCCTACAGGTGTGTCTGATCACTCCATTCCTACAGGTGTGTCTGATCGGATCTACAAGGTGTGTCTGATCACTATTCCTACAGGTGTGTCTGATCACTCATTCCTACAGAGGTGTGCCTGATCACTCATTCCTACAGGTGTGTCTGATCACCTCATTCCTACAGTGTGTATGATCATGATTACTCAGGTGGTCTGATCTTTGATTCCTACAGGTGTGTCTGATCATTCATTCCTACAGGTGTGGTCTGATCACTCATTCCTACAGGTGTGTCTGATCACTCAATCCTACAGGTGTGTCTGATCACTCATTCCTACAGGTGTGTCTGATCACTCATTCCTACAGGTGTGTCTGATCACTCATTCCTACAGGTGTGTCTGATCACTCATTCCTACAGGTGTGTCTGATCACTCATTCCTACAGGTGTGTCTGATCATTCATTCCTACAGGTGTGTCTGATCATTGATTCCTACAGGTGTGTCTGATCACTCATTCCTACAGGTGTGACTGATCACTCATTCCTACAGGTGTGTCTGATCACTCATTCCTACAGGTGTGTCTGATCACTCATTCCTACAGGTGTGCCTGATCACTCATTCCCACAGGTGTGTCTGATCACTCATTCCTACAGGTGTGTCTGATCACTCATTCCCACAGGTGTGTCTGATCACTCATTCCTACAGGTGTGCCTGATCACTCATTCCTACAGGTGTGTCTGATCACTCATTCCTACAGGTGTGTCTGATCACTCATTCCTACAGTTGTGTCTGATCACTCATTCCCACAGGTGTGCCTGATCACTCATTCCCACAGGTGTGTCTGATCACTCATTCCTACAGGTGTTTCTGATCACTCATTCCTACAGGTGTGTCTGATCACTCATTCCTACAGGTGTGCCTGATCACTCATTCCTACAGGTGTGACTGATCATTCATTCCTACAGGTGTGACTGATCACGTCATTCCTACAGGTGTGTCTGATCATTCATTCCTACAGGTGGTGACTGATCACTCATTCCTACAGGTGTGTCGATCACTCATCCTACAGGTGTGTGCCTGATCATCTCATCCCTGCAGGTGTGTCTGATCACATCATACCTACAGGTTGGTCTGATCATTCATTCCTAAAGGTGTGTCTGATCACTCATCCTACAGGTGTGTCTGATTACTCATTCCTACTATGTGTCTGAATCTGCTCATTCGACAGTGTGTGACTGATCATTCATTCCTACAGGGTGTTCTGATCTGCTCATTCCTACAGGTGTGTCTGATCACTCATTCCTACAGGTGGGTCTGATCACGCATTCTACAGGTGTGTCTGATCTGCTCATTCCTTCAGGTGTGACTGATCACTCATGTCCACAGGTGTGTCTGATCTGCTCATTCGCTACAGGTGTGTCTGATCACTCATTCCTACAGGTGTGTCTGATCACTCATTCCCACAGGTGTGTCTGATCACTCATTCCTACAGGTGTTTCTGATCACTCATTCCTACAGGTGTGTCTGATCACTCATTCCTACAGGTGTGTCTGATCACTCATTCCTACAGGTGTGTCTGATCATTGATTCCTACAGGTGTGTCTGATCATTGATTCCTACAGGTGTGTCTGATCACTCATTCCTACAGGTGTGTCTGATCACTCATTCCTACAGGTGTGTCTGATCACTCATTCCTACAGGTGTGTCTGATCACTCATTCCTACAGGTGTGTCTGATCATTCATTCCTACAGGTGTGCCTGATCACTCATTCCCACAGGTGTGTCTGATCATTGATTCCTACAGGTGTGTCTGATCATTGATTCCTACAGGTGTGTCTGATCACTCATTCCTACAGGTGTGCCTGATCACTCATTCCTACAGGTGTGTCTGATCACTCATTCCTACAGGTGTGTCTGATCATTGATTCCTACAGGTGTGTCTGATCATTGATTCCTACAGGTGTGCCTGATCACTCATTCCCACAGGTGTGTCTGATCACTCATTCCTACAGGTGTGTCTGATCACTCATTCCTACAGGTGTGTCTGATCACTCATTCCTACAGGTGTGTCTGATCATTGATTCCTACAGGTGTGTCTGATCATTCATTCCTACAGGTGTGTCTGATCACTCATTCCTACAGGTGTGTCTGATCACTCATTCCTACAGGTGTGTCTGATCACTCATTCCTACAGGTGTGTCTGATCATTGATTCCTACAGGTGTGTCTGATCATTGATTCCTACAGGTGTGTCTGATCACTCATTCCTACAGGTGTGCCTGATCACTCATTCCTACAGGTGTGTCTGATCACTCATTCCTACAGGTGTGTCTGATCATTGATTCCTACAGGTGTGTCTGATCATTGATTCCTACAGGTGTGTCTGATCACTCATTCCTACAGGTGTGTCTGATCACTCATTCCTACAGGTGTGCCTGATCATTCATTCCTACAGGTGTGTCTGATCACTCATTCCTACAGGTGTGTCTGATCACTCATTCCTACAGGTGTGTCTGATCATTGATTCCTACAGGTGTGTCTGATCACTCATTCCTACAGGTGTGTCTGATCACTCATTCCTACAGGTGTGTCTGATCACTCATTCCTACAGGTGTGTCTGATCACTCATTCCTACAGGTGTGTCTGATCACTCATTCCTACAGGTGTGTCTGATCACTCATTCCTACAGGTGTGTCTGATCATTCATTCCTACAGGTGTGTCTGATCACTCATTCCTACAGGTGTGTCTGATCACTCATTCCTACAGGTGTGTCTGATCATTGATTCCTACAGGTGTGTCTGATCACTCATTCCTACAGGTGTGTCTGATCACTCATTCCTACAGGTGTTTCTGATCACTCATTCCTACAGGTGTGTCTGATCACTCATTCCTACAGGTGTGTCTGATCACTCATTCCTACAGGTGTGTCTGATCATTCATTCCTACAGGTGTGCCTGATCTTTGATTCCTACAGGTGTGCCTGATCACTCATTCCTACAGGTGTGTCTGATCATTGATTCCTACAGGTGTGTCTGATCATTGATTCCTACAGGTGTGCCTGATCACTCATTCCTACAGGTGTGTCTGATCATTGATTCCTACAGGTGTGTCTGATCATTGATTCCTACAGGTGTGTCTGATCATTGATTCCTACAGGTGTGTCTGATCACTCATTCCTACAGGTGTGTCTGATCACTCATTCCTACAGGTGTGTCTGATCACTCATTCCTACAGGTGTGCCTGATCACTCATTCCTACAGGTGTGTCTGATCATTGATTCCTACAGGTGTGTCTGATCACTCATTCCTACAGGTGTTTCTGATCACTCATTCCTACAGGTGTGCCTGATCACTCATTCCTACAGGTGTGTCTGATCACTCATTCCCACAGGTGTGTCTGATCATTGATTCCTACAGGTGTGTCTGATCATTCATTCCCACAGGTGTGCCTGATCACTCATTCCTACAGGTGTGTCTGATCACTCATTCCTACAGGTGTGTCTGATCATTCATTCCTACAGGTGTGTCTGATCACTCATTCCTACAGGTGTGTCTGATCATTCATTCCTACAGGTGTGTCTGATCATTCATTCCTACAGGTGTGTCTGATCACTCATTCCTACAGGTGTGTCTGATCACTCATTCCTACAGGTGTGTCTGATCACTCATTCCTACAGGTGTGTCTGATCACTCATTCCTACAGGTGTGTCTGATCACTCATTCCTACAGGTGTGTCTGATCACTCATTCCTACAGGTGTGTCTGATCACTCATTCCTACAGGTGTGTCTGATCACTCATTCCTACAGGTGTGTCTGATCACTCATTCCTACAGGTGTGTCTGATCACTCATTCCTACAGGTGTGTCTGATCACTCATTCCTACAGGTGTGTCTGATCACTCTTTCCTACAGGTGTGTCTGATCACTCATTCCCACAGGTGTGTCTGATCACTCATTCCTACAGGTGTGTCTGATCACTTCATTCCTACAGGTGTGTCTGATCACTCATTCCTACAGGTGTGTCTGATCATTCATTCCTACAGGTGTGTCTGATCACTCATTCCTACAGGTGTGTCTGATCACTCATTCCTACAGGTGTGTCTGATCACTCATTCCTACAGGTGTGTCTGATCATTCATTCCTACAGGTGTGTCTGATCACTCATTCCTACAGGTGTGCCTGATCACTCATTCCTACAGGTGTGTCTGATCATTCATTCCTACAGGTGTGTCTGATCACTCATTCCTACAGGTGTGTCTGATCATTCATTCCTACAGGTGTGTCTGATCACTCATTCCTACAGGTGTGCTGATCACTCATTCCTACAGGTGTGTCTGATCATTCATTCCTACAGGTGTGTCTGATCAATGATTCCTACAGGTGTGTCCTGATCACTCATTCCTACAGGTGTGTCTGATCACTCATTCCTACAGGTGTGTCTGATCATTCATTCCTACAGGTGTGCCTGATCACTCATTCCTACAGGTGTGTCTGATCATTGATTCCTACAGGTGTGTCTGATCATTCATTCCTACAGGTGTGTCTGATCACTCATTCCTACAGGTGTGCCTGATCACTCATTCCTACAGGTGTGTCTGATCATTGATTCCTACAGGTGTGTCTAATCACTCATTCCTACAGGTGTGCCTGATCACTCATTCCTACAGGTGTGTCTGATCACTCATTCCCACAGGTGTGTCTGATCATTCATTCCTACAGGTGTGTCTGATCACTCATTCCTACAGGTGTGCCTGATCACTCATTCCCACAGGTGTGTCTGATCACTGATTCCTACAGGTGTTTCTGATCACTCATTCCTACAGGTGTGTCTGATCACTCATTCCTACAGGTGTGTCTGATCACTCATTCCTACAGGTGTGTCTGATCACTCATTCCTACAGGTGTGTCTGATCACTCATTCCTACAGGTGTGTCTGATCACTCATTCCTACAGGTGTGCCTGATCACTCATTCCTACAGGTGTGTCTGATCATTCATTCCTACAGGTGTGTCTGATCACTCATTCCTACAGGTGTGTCTGATCACTCATTCCTACAGGTGTGTCTGATCACTCATCCTACAGGTGTGTCTGATCACTCATTCCTACAGGTGTGTCTGATCACTCATTCCTACAGGTGTGTCTGATCACTCATTCCTACAGGTGTGTCTGATCACTCATTCCTACAGGTGTGTCTGATCACTCATTCCTACAGGTGTGTCTGATCAATCATTCCTACAGGTGTGTCTGATCACTCATTCCTACAGGTGTGTCTGATCATTCATTCCTACAGGTGTGCCTGATCACTCATTCCTACAGGTGTGTCTGATCACTCATTCCTACAGGTGTGTCTGATCACTCATTCCTACAGGTGTGTCTGATCACTCATTCCTACAGGTGTTTCTGATCATTCATTCCTACAGGTGTGTCTGATCACTCATTCCTACAGGTGTGTCTGATCACTCATTCCTACAGGTGTGTCTGATCACTCATTCCTACAGGTGTGTCTGATCATTCATTCCTACAGGTGTGTCTGATCACTCATTCCTACAGGTGTGTCTGATCACTCATTCCTACAGGTGTGTCTGATCATTGATTCCTACAGGTGTGTCTGATCACTCATTCCTACAGGTGTGTCTGATCACTCATTCCTACAGGTGTGTCTGATCATTCATTCCTACAGGTGTGTCTGATCACTCATTCCTACAGGTGTGTCTGATCACTCATTCCCACAGGTGTGTCTGATCACTCATTCCTACAGGTGTGCCTGATCACTCATTCCTACAGGTGTGTCTGATCATTGATTCCTACAGGTGTGTCTGATCATTCATTCCTACAGGTGTGCCTGATCACTCATTCCTACAGGTGTGTCTGATCATTGATTCCTACAGGTGTGTCTGATCATTGATTCCTACAGGTGTGCCTGATCACTCATTCCTACAGGTGTGTCTGATCATTCATTCCTACAGGTGTGTCTGATCATTGATTCCTACAGGTGTGTCTGATCATTCATTCCTACAGGTGTGTCTGATCATTCATTCCTACAGGTGTGTCTGATCACTCATTCCTACAGGTGTGTCTGATCACTCATTCCTACAGGTGTGTCTGATCACTCATTCCTACAGGTGTGCCTGATCACTCATTCCTACAGGTGTGCCTGATCATTGATTCCTACAGGTGTGTCTGATCACTCATTCCTACAGGTGTTTCTAATCACTCATTCCTACAGGTGTGCCTGATCACTCATTCCTACAGGTGTGTCTGATCACTCATTCCTACAGGTGTGTCTGATCATTCATTCCTACAGGTGTGTCTGATCATTCATTCCTACAGGTGTGCCTGATCACTCATTCCTACAGGTGTGTCTGATCACTCATTCCTACAGGTGTGTCTGATCATTCATTCCTACAGGTGTGTCTGATCATTCATTCCTACAGGTGTGTCTGATCACTCATTCCTACAGGTGTGTCTGATCACTCATTCCTACAGGTGTGTCTGATCACTCATTCCTACAGGTGTGTCTGATCACTCATTCCTACAGGTGTGTCTGATCACTCATTCCTACAGGTGTGTCTGATCATTCATTCCTACAGGTGTGTCTGATCACTCATTCCTACAGGTGTGTCTGATCACTCATTCCTACAGGTGTGTCTGATCACTCATTCCTACAGGTGTGTCTGATCACTCATTCCTACAGGTGTGTCTGATCACTCATTCCTACAGGTGTGTCTGATCACTCATTCCTACAGGTGTGTCTGATCATTCATTCCTACAGGTGTGTCTGATCACTCATTCCTACAGGTGTGTCTGATCACTCATTCCTACAGGTGTGTCTGATCACTCATTCCTACAGGTGTGTCTGATCACTCATTCCTACAGGTGTGTCTGATCACTCATTCCTACAGGTGTGTCTGATCACTCATTCCTACAGGTGTGTCTGATCACTCATTCCTACAGGTGTTTCTGATCACTCATTCCTACAGGTGTGTCTGATCATTGATTCCTACAGGTGTGTCTGATCACTCATTCCTACAGGTGTGTCTGATCATTCATTCCTACAGGTGTGTCTGATCACTCATTCCTACAGGTGTTTCTGATCACTCATTCCTACAGGTGTGTCTGATCACTCATTCCTACAGGTGTGCCTGATCACTCATTCCTACAGGTGTGTCTGATCATTGATTCCTACAGGTGTGTCTGATCATTCATTCCTACAGGTGTGTCTGATCATTGATTCCTACAGGTGTGCTGATCACTCATTCCTACAGGTGTGTCTGATCATTCATTCCTACAGGTGTGTCTGATCATTCATTCCTACAGGTGTGTCTGATCACTCATTCCTACAGGTGTGTCTGATCACTCATTCCTACAGGTGTGTCTGATCACTCATTCCTACAGGTGTGCCTGATCACTCATTCCTACAGGTGTGTCTGATCATTGATTCCTACAGGTGTGTCTGATCATTCATTCCTACAGGTGTGTCTGATCACTCATTCCTACAGGTGTGTCTGATCACTCATTCCTACAGGTGTGTCTGATCATTGATTCCTACAGGTGTGTCTGATCACTCATTCCTACAGGTGTGTCTGATCACTCATTCCTACAGGTGTGTCTGATCACTCATTCCTACAGGTGTGTCTGATCATTCATTCCTACAGGTGTGTCTGATCACTCATTCCTACAGGTGTGTCTGATCACTCATTCCTACAGGTGTGTCTGATCATTCATTCCTACAGGTGTGTCTGATCATTCATTCCTACAGGTGTGTCTGATCACTCATTCCTACAGGTGTGTCTGATCACTCATTCCTACAGGTGTGTCTGATCATTCATTCCTACAGGTGTGTCTGATCACTCATTCCTACAGGTGTGTCTGATCACTCATTCCTACAGGTGTGTCTGATCACTCATTCCTACAGGTGTGTCTGATCACTCATTCCTACAGGTGTGTCTGATCACTCATTCCTACAGGTGTGTCTGATCACTCATTCCTACAGGTGTGTCTGATCACTCATTCCTACAGGTGTGTCTGATCATTCATTCCTACAGGTGTGTCTGATCACTCATTCCTACAGGTGTGTCTGATCATTCATTCCTACAGGTGTGTCTGATCACTCATTCCTACAGGTGTGTCTGATCACTCATTCCTACAGGTGTGTCTGATCACTCATTCCTACAGGTGTGTCTGATCATTCATTCCTACAGGTGTGTCTGATCACTCATTCCTACAGGTGTGTCTGATCACTCATTCCTACAGGTGTTTCTGATCACTCATTCCTACAGGTGTGTCTGATCACTCATTCCTACAGGTGTGTCTGATCATTCATTCCTACAGGTGTGTCTGATCACTCATTCCTACAGGTGTGTCTGATCACTCATTCCTACAGGTGTGTCTGATCACTCATTCCTACAGGTGTGTCTGATCACTCATTCCTACAGGTGTGTCTGATCACTCATTCCTACAGGTGTGTCTGATCACTCATTCCTACAGGTGTTCTGATCACTCATTCCTACAGGTGTGTCTGATCACTCATTCCTACAGGTGTGTCTGATCACTCATTCCTACAGGTGTGTCTGATCATTCATTCCTACAGGTGTGTCTGATCACTCATTCCTACAGGTGTGCCTGATCATTCATTCCTACAGGTGTGTCTGATCATTCATTCCTACAGGTGTGTCTGATCACTCATTCCTACAGGTGTGTCTGATCACTCATTCCTACAGGTGTGTCTGATCATTCATTCCTACAGGTGTTTCTGATCACTCATTCCTACAGGTGTGCCTGATCACTCATTCCTACAGGTGTGTCTGATCATTCATTCCTACAGGTGTGTCTGATCACTCATTCCTACAGGTGTGTCTGATCATTCATTCCTACAGGTGTGTCTGATCATTCATTCCTACAGGTGTTTCTGATCACTCATTCCTACAGGTGTGCCTGATCATTCATTCCTACAGGTGTGTCTGATCATTGATTCCTACAGGTGTGTCTGATCACTCATTCCTACAGGTGTGTCTGATCATTCATTCCTACAGGTGTGTCTGATCATTCATTCCCACAGGTGTGTCTGATCACTCATTCCTACAGGTGTGCCTGATCATTCATTCCTACAGGTGTGTCTGATCATTCATTCCCACAGGTGTTTCTGATCACTCATTCCTACAGGTGTGCCTGATCATTCATTCCTACAGGTGTGTCTGATCACTCATTCCTACAGGTGTTTCTGATCATCATTCCTACAGGTGTGTCTGATCACTCATTCCTACAGGTGTTTCTGATCATCATTCCTACAGGTGTGTCTGATCACTCATTCCTACAGGTGTTTCTGATCATCATTCCTACAGGTGTGTCTGATCATTGATTCCTACAGGTGTGTCTGATCACTCATTCCTACAGGTGTTTCTGATCACTCATTCCTACAGGTGTGTCTGATCACTCATTCCTACAGGTGTGTCTGATCACTCATTCCTACAGGTGTGTCTGATCATTGATTCCTACAGGTGTGTCTGATCATTCATTCCTACAGGTGTGTCTGATCACTCATTCCTACAGGTGTGTCTGATCATTCATTCCTACAGGTGTGTCTGATCATTCATTCCTACAGGTGTGTCTGATCACTCATTCCTACAGGTGTGTCTGATCACTCATTCCTACAGGTGTGTCTGATCACTCATTCCTACAGGTGTGTCTGATCACTCATTCCTACAGGTGTGTCTGATCACTCATTCCTACAGGTGTGTCTGATCACTCATTCCTACAGGTGTGTCTGATCACTCATTCCTACAGGTGTGTCTGATCACTCATTCCTACAGGTGTGTCTGATCACTCATTCCTACAGGTGTGTCTGATCACTCATTCCTACAGGTGTGTCTGATCACTCATTCCTACAGGTGTGTCTGATCACTCATTCCTACAGGTGTGTCTGATCACTCATTCCTACAGGTGTTTCTGATCACTCATTCCTACAGGTGTGTCTGATCTCTTCATTCCTACAGGTGTGTCTGATCACTCATTCCTACAGGTGTGTCTGATCATTCATTCCTACAGGTGTGACTGATCACTCATTCTACAGGTGTGTCTGATCACTCAATCCTACAGGTGTGTCTGATCATCATTCCCTACAGGTGTGTCTGATCACTCATTCCTACAGGTGTGTCTCTGATCATTCATTCCTACAGGTGTGTCTGATCATCTCAATTCCTACAGGTGTGTCTGATCACTCATTCCCTACAGGTGTGTCTGATCACTCATTCCTCCAGGTGTGTCTGATCACTCATTCCCTACAGGTTGTGTCTGATCACTCATTCCTACAGGTGAGTTGATCACTCATTCTACAGGTGTGTTCTGATCACTCATTCCTACAGGTGTGTCTGATCACTCATTCCTACAGGTGTGTCTGATCACTCATTCTACAGGTGTGTCCTGATCACTATTCTACAGGTGTGTCTGATCACTTATTCTACAGGTGTGTCTGATCACTCATTCCTACAGGTGTGCCTGATCACTCATTCCTACAGGTGTGTCTGATCACTCATTCCCACAGGTGTGTCTGATCATTCATTCCTACAGGTGTGTCTGATCACTCATTCCTACAGGTGTGCCTGATCACTCATTCCTACAGGTGTGTCTGATCATTCATTCCTACAGGTGTGTCTGATCATTCATTCCCACAGGTGTGCCTGATCACTCATTCCTACAGGTGTGTCTGATCACTCATTCCTACAGGTGTGTCTGATCATTCATTCCTACAGGTGTGCCTGATCACTCATTCCTACAGGTGTGTCTGATCACTCATTCCTACAGGTGTGTCTGATCACTCATTCCCACAGGTGTGTCTGATCACTCATTCCTACAGGTGTGTCTGATCACTCATTCCTACAGGTGTGTCTGATCACTCATTCCTACAGGTGTGTCTGATCACTCATTCCTACAGGTGTGTCTGATCACTCATTCCTACAGGTGTGTCTGATCACTCATTCCCACAGGTGTGTCTGATCACTCATTCCTACAGGTGTGTCTGATCACTCATTCCTACAGGTGTGTCTGATCACTCATTCCTACAGGTGTGTCTGATCACTCATTCCTACAGGTGTGTCTGATCACTCATTCCTACAGGTGTGTCTGATCACTCATTCCTACAGGTGTGTCTGATCACTCATTCCCACAGGTGTGTCTGATCACTCATTCCTACAGGTGTGTCTGATCACTCATTCCTACAGGTGTGTCTGATCACTCATTCCTACAGGTGTGCCTGATCATTCATTCCTACAGGTGTGTCTGATCACTCATTCCTACAGGTGTGTCTGATCACTCATTCCTACAGGTGTTTCTGATCACTCATTCCTACAGGTGTGTCTGATCACTCATTCCTACAGGTGTGTCTGATCACTCATTCCTACAGGTGTGTCTGATCACTCATTCCTACAGGTGTGTCTGATCACTCATTCCTACAGGTGTGTCTGATCACTCATTCCTACAGGTGTGTCTGATCATTCATTCCTACAGGTGTGTCTATCACTCATTCCTACAGGTGTTTCTGATCACTCAATACCTACAGGTGTGTCTGATCACTCATCTACAGGTGAGTACTATCACTCATTCCCTACAGGTGTGTCTGATCATTGATTCCTACAGGGTGTGTCGATCACTCATTCTACAGGTGTGCCTGATCATTCATTCTACAGGTAGTGTCTGATCATTGATTGCCTACAGGTGTGTCTGATCACTCATTCCTACAGTTCCTGATCATTCATTCCGACAGGTGTGTCTGATCATTCATTCCCCAGGTTGTTTCAGATAAACTCCATTCTACAGGTGTGTCTGATCACTCATTCCTACAGGTGTGTCTGATCATTTTCCTACAGGTGTGTCTGATCATTCATTCCTACAGGTGTGCCTGATCACTCTTTCCTACAGGTGTGTCTGATCATTCATTCCTACAGGTGTGTCTGATCATTCATTCCTACAGGTGTGTTGATCACTCATTCCCACAGGTGGTCTGATCATTCATTCCTACAGGTGTGTCTGATCATTCATTCCTACAGGTGTTTCTGATCACTCATTCCTACAGGTGTGTCTGATCATTCATTCCTACAGGTGTGTCTGATCACTCATTCCTACAGGTGTTTCTGATCATCATTCCTACAGGTGTGTCTGATCACTCATTCCTACAGGTGTTTCTGATCATCATTCCTACAGGTGTGTCTGATCACTCATTCCTACAGGTGTTTCTGATCATCATTCCTACAGGTGTGTCTGATCACTCATTCCTACAGGTGTTTCTGATCATCATTCCTACAGGTGTGTCTGATTACTCATTCCTACAGGTGTTTCTGATCATCATTCCTACAGGTGTGTCTGATCACTCATTCCTACAGGTGTGTCTGATCACTCATTCCGACAGGTGTGTCTGATCACTCATTCCTACAGGTGTGTCTGATCACTCATTCCTACAGGTGTGTCTGATCATTCATTCCTACAGGTGTGTCTGATCATTCATTCCTACAGGTGTGTCTGATCACTCAATCCCTACAGGGTGTTCCTAATCACTCAATCCTACAGGTGTGTCTGATCAATCAATCCTACAGGTGTGTCTGATCATTGGCATTCCTAAACCAGGTGTGTCTGATCACTCATTTCCTACAGGTGTGTCTGATCATTATTCCTACAGAGTGTTGATCACTCATCCTACAGGTGTTTCTGATCACTTCTTCCTACAGGTGTGTCTGATCACTCATTCCTACAGGTGTGTCCTGACACTCATCCCTAGCAGGTGGGCCTGATCACTCATCCTACAGGTGTGTCTGATCACTCTTCCCTACTGGTGTGTCTGATCAAACCATCCCACAGGTGTTTCTGATCACTCATCCTACAGGTGTGCTGACACCTCATCCTACTGTGTGTCTAATCACTCATTCCTACTGGTGTGTCTAATCACTCATCCTACAGGTGTTTCTGATCCTCATCCCGGACAGGTGAGTCCTGATCACTCATTCCTACAGGTGTGTCTGATCATTCATTCCTACAGGTGTGTCTGATCACTCATTCCTACAGGTGTGTCTGATCACTCATTCCTACAGGTGTGTCTGATCACTCATTCCTACAGGTGTGTCTGATCACTCATTCCTACAGGTGTGTCTGATCATTCATTCCTACAGGTGTGTCTGATCACTCATTCCTACAGGTGTGTCTGATCACTCATTCCCACAGGTGTGTCTGATCACTGCATTCCTACAGGTGTGTCTGATCACTCATTCCACAGGTGTGTCCTGATCACTCATTCCTACAGGTGTGTCTGATCACTCATTCCTACAGTGTGTCTGATCACTCATTCCTACAGGTGTGTCTGATCACTCATTCCTACAGGTGTGTCTGATCACTCATTCCTACAGGTGTGTCTGATCACTCATTCCTACAGGTGTGTCTGATCACTCATTCCTACAGGTGTGTCTGATCACTCATTCCTACAGGTGTGTCTGATCACTCATTCCTACAGGTGTGTCTGATCACTCATTCCTACAGGTGTGTCTGATCACTCATTCCACAGGTGTGTCTGATCACTCATTCCTACAGGTGTGTCTGATCACTCATTCCTACAGGTGTGTCTGATCATTGATTCCTACAGGTGTGTCTGATCACTCATTCCTACAGGTGTGTCTGATCACTCATTCCCACAGGTGTGTCTGATCACTCATTCCTACAGGTGTGTCTGATCACTCATTCCTACAGGTGTGTCTGATCACTCATTCCCACAGGTGTGTCTGATCATTCATTCCTACAGGTGTGCCTGATCACTCATTCCTACAGGTGTGTCTGATCACTCATTCCCACAGGTGTGTCTGATCATTGATTCCTACAGGTGTGTCTGATCACTCATTCCTACAGGTGTGTCTGATCACTCATTCCTACAGGTGTGTCTGATCATTCATTCCTACAGGTGTGCCTGATCACTCATTCCTACAGGTGTGTCTGATCACTCATTCCTACAGGTGTGTCTGATCACTCATTCCTACAGGTGTGTCTGATCATTGATTCCTACAGGTGTGTCTGATCATTCATTCCTACAGGTGTGCCTGATCACTCATTCCTACAGGTGTGTCTGATCATTGATTCCTACAGGTGTGCCTGATCACTCATTCCTACAGGTGTGCCTGATCACTCATTCCTACAGGTGTGTCTGATCATTCATTCCTACAGGTGTGTCTGATCACTCATTCCTACAGGTGTGTCTGATCACTCATTCCTACAGGTGTGTCTGATCACTCATTCCTACAGGTGTGTCTGATCACTCATTCCTACAGGTGTGTCTGATCATTCATTCCTACAGGTGTGTCTGATCACTCATTCCTACAGGTGTTTCTGATCATTCATTCCTACAGGTGTGTCTGATCACTCATTCCCACAGGTGTGTCTGATCACTCATTCCTACAGGTGTTTCTGATCACTCATTCCTACAGGTGTGTCTGATCACTCATTCCCACAGGTGTGTCTGATCATTCATTCCTACAGGTGTGCCTGATCACTCATTCCTACAGGTGTGTCTGATCACTCATTCCTACAGGTGTGTCTGATCACTCATTCCTACAGGTGTGTCTGATCACTCATTCCTACAGGTGTGTCTGATCACTCATTCCTACAGGTGTGTCTGATCACTCATTCCTACAGGTGTGCCTGATCACTCATTCCTACAGGTGTGTCTGATCACTCATTCCTACAGGTGTGTCTGATCACTCATTCCTACAGGTGTGTCTGATCACTCATTCCTACAGGTGTGTCTGATCACTCATTCCTACAGGTGTGTCTGATCACTCATTCCTACAGGTGTGCTGATCACTCATTCCTACAGGTGTGTCTGATCACTCATTCCCTACAGGTGTGTCTGATCACTCATTCCTACAGGTGTGTCTGATCACTCATTCCTACAGGTGTGTCTGATCACTCATTCCTACAGGTGTGCTGATCACTCATTCCTACAGGTGTGTCTGATCATTGATTCCTACAGGTGTGTCTGATCATTCATTCCTACAGGTGTGTCTGATCACTCATTCCTACAGGTGTGTCTGATCACTCATTCCTACAGGTGTGTCTGATCACTCATTCCTACAGGTGTGTCTGATCACTCATTCCTACAGGTGTGTCTGATCACTCATTCCTACAGGTGTGTCTGATCACTCATTCCTACAGGTGTGTCTGATCACTCATTCCTACAGGTGTGTCTGATCACTCATTCCTACAGGTGTGTCTGATCACTCATTCCTACAGGTGTGTCTGATCACTCATTCCTACAGGTGTGTCTGATCACTCATTCCTACAGGTGTGTCTGATCACTCATTCCTACAGGTGTGTCTGATCACTCATTCCTACAGGTGTGTCTGATCATTCATTCCTACAGGTGTGTCTGATCATTCATTCCTACAGGTGTGTCTGATCACTCATTCCTACAGGTGTGCCTGATCATTCATTCCTACAGGTGTGTCTGATCACTCATTCCTACAGGTGTGTCTGATCACTCATTCCTACAGGTGTGTCTGATCACTCATTCCTACAGGTGTGTCTGATCACTCATTCCTACAGGTGTGTCTGATCACTCATTCCTACAGGTGTGTCTGATCACTCATTCCTACAGGTGTGTCTGATCACTCATTCCTACAGGTGTGTCTGATCACTCATTCCTACAGGTGTGTCTGATCATCATTCCTACAGGTGTGTCTGATCACTCATTCCTACAGGTGTGTCTGATCACTCATTCCTACAGGTGTGTCTGATCACTCATTCCTACAGGTGTGTCTGATCACTCATTCCTACAGGTGTGTCTGATCATTCATTCCTACAGGTGTGTCTGATCACTCATTCCTACAGGTGTGTCTGATCACTCATTCCTACAGGTGTGTCTGATCACTCATTCCTACAGGTGTGTCTGATCACTCATTCCTACAGGTGTGTCTGATCACTCATTCCTACAGGTGTGTCTGATCACTCATTCCTACAGGTGTGTCTGATCACTCATTCCTACAGGTGTGTCTGATCACTCATTCCTACAGGTGTGTCTGATCACTCATTCCTACAGGTGTGTCTGATCACTCATTCCTACAGGTGTGTCTGATCACTCATTCCTACAGGTGTGTCTGATCACTCATTCCTACAGGTGTGTCTGATCACTCATTCCTACAGGTGTGTCTGATCACTCATTCCTACAGGTGTGTCTGATCACTCATTCCTACAGGTGTGTCTGATCACTCATTCCTACAGGTGTGTCTGATCACTCATTCCTACAGGTGTGTCTGATCACTCATTCCTACAGGTGTGTCTGATCACTCATTCCTACAGGTGTGTCTGATCACTCATTCCTACAGGTGTGTCTGATCACTCATTCCTACAGGTGTGTCTGATCACTCATTCCTACAGGTGTGTCTGATCACTCATTCCTACAGGTGTGTCTGATCATTCATTCCTACAGGTGTGTCTGATCACTCATTCCTACAGGTGTGTCTGATCATTCATTCCTACAGGTGTGTCTGATCACTCATTCCTACAGGTGTGTCTGATCACTCATTCCTACAGGTGTTGTCTGATCACTCATTCCTAGCAGGTGTGTCTGGATCATTCATTCCTACAGTGTGTCTGATCATTCATCTTCCTACAGGTGTGTCTGATCATCATTCCTAAAGGTGTGTCTGATCATCTCATTCTACAGGTGTGTCTGTATCACTGATTCCTACAGGTGTGTCTGATCACTCATTCCTACAGGTGTGTATGATCACTCCAGTCTACAGTGTGTCTGATCATTCATTCCTACAGGTGTGGTCTGATCACACATTCCTACAGGTGTGTCTGATCAATCATTCGCTACAGGTGGTCTGATCACTCATTCCTACAGGTGTGTCTGATCACTCATTCCTACAGGTGTGTCTGATCATTAATTCTACAGGTTGTCGCAGTGATTAGCACATTCAATCTGGTGGTGCCTGATCATTCATTCCTATCAGGTGGGTCTGATCACTCATTCCTAAGGTGTGTCTGATCACTCATCCTACAGGTGTGTCTGATCATTAATTCCTACAGGTGTGTCTGATCACTCATTCCTACAGGTGTGTCTGATCACTCATTCCTACAGGTGTGTCTGATCATTCATTCCTACAGGTGTGTCTGATCACTCATTCCTACAGGTGTGTCTGATCACTTCATTCCTACAGGTGTGTCTGATCACTCATTCCTACAGGTGTGTCTGATCACTCATTCCTACAGGTGTGTCTGATCATTCATTCCTACAGGTGTGTCTGATCACTCATTCCTACAGGTGTGTCTGATCACTCATTCCTACAGGTGTGTCTGATCACTCATTCCTACAGGTGTGTCTGATCACTCATTCCTACAGGTGTGTCTGATCACTCATTCCTACAGGTGTGTCTGATCATTCATTCCTACAGGTGTGTCTGATCACTCATTCCTACAGGTGTGTCTGATCACTCATTCCTACAGGTGTGTCTGATCACTCATTCCTACAGGTGTGTCTGATCACTCATTCCTACAGGTGTGTCTGATCACTCATTCCTACAGGTGTGTCTGATCACTCATTCCTACAGGTGTGTCTGATCACTCATCCCTACAGGTGTGTCTGATCACTCATTCCTACAGGTGTGTCTGATCACTCATTCCTACAGGTGTGTCTGATCACTCAGTCCTACAGGTGTGTCTGATCACTCATCCCTACAGGTGTGTCTGATCACTCATTCCTACAGGTGTGTCTGATCACTCAATCCTACAGGTGTGTCTGATCACTCATTCCTACAGGTGTGTCTGATCACTCATTCCTACAGGTGTGTCTGATCACTCATTCCTACAGGTGTGTCTGATCATTCATTCCCACAGGTGTGTCTGATCATTCATTCCTACAGGTGTGTCTGATCACTCATTCCTACAGGTGTTTCTGATCACTCATTCCTACAGGTGTGTCTGATCACTCATCCCTACAGGTGTGTCTGATCACTCATCCCTACAGGTGTGTCTGATCACTCATTCCTACAGGTGTTTCTGATCACTCATTCCTACAGGTGTGTCTGATCATTGATTCCTACAGGTGTGTCTGATCACTCATTCCTACAGGTGTTTCTGATCACTCATTCCTACAGGTGTGTCTGATCATTGATTCCTACAGGTGTGTCTGATCACTCATTCCTACAGGTGTGTCTGATCACTCATTCCTACAGGTGTGTCTGATCATTCATTCCCACAGGTGTGTCTGATCACTCATTCCTACAGGTGTGTCTGATCATTGATTCCTACAGGTGTGTCTGATCACTCATTCCTACAGGTGTGTCTGATCACTCATTCCTACAGGTGTGTCTGATCACTCATTCCTACAGGTGTGACTGATCACTCATTCCTACAGGTGTGTCTGATCATCATTCCTACAGGTGTGTCTGATCACTCATTCCTACAGGTGTGTCTGATCACTCATTCCTACAGGTGTTTCTGATCACTCATTCCTACAGGTGTGTCTGATCACTCATTCCTACAGGTGTTTCTGATCATCATTCCTACAGGTGTGTCTGATCACTCATTCCTACAGGTGTGTCTGATCACTCATTCCTACAGGTGTGTCTGATCACTCATTCCTACAGGTGTTTCTGATCATCATTCCTACAGGTGTTTCTGATCATCATTCCTACAGGTGTGTCTGATCATTGATTCCTACAGGTGTGTCTGATCACTCATTCCTACAGGTGTGTCTGATCATTGATTCCTACAGGTGTGTCTGATCATTCATTCCTACAGGTGTGTCTGATCACTCATTCCTACAGGTGTTTCTGATCATCATTCCTACAGGTGTGTCTGATCACTCATTCCTACAGGTGTGTCTGATCACTCATTCCTACAGGTGTGTCTGATCATTGATTCCTACAGGTGTGTCTGATCACTCATTCCCACAGGTGTGTCTGATCACTCATTCCTACAGGTGTTTCTGATCATCATTCCTACAGGTGTGTCTGATCACTCATTCCTACAGGTGTGTCTGATCACTCATTCCTACAGGTGTTTCTGATCATCATTCCTACAGGTGTGTCTGATCACTCATTCCTACAGGTGTGTCTGATCACTCATTCCTACAGGTGTGTCTGATCATTGATTCCTACAGGTGTGTCTGATCATTGATTCCCACAGGTGTGTCTGATCACTCATTCCCACAGGTGTGTCTGATCACTCATTGCTACAGGTGTTTCTGATCACTCATTCCTACAGCTGTGTCTGATCATTGATTCCTACAGGTGTGTCTGATCATTCATTCCCACAGGTGTTTCTGATCACTCATTCCTACAGGTGTTTCTGATCATTCATTCCTACAGGTGTGTCTGAGCACTCATTCCTACAGGTGTGTCTGATCATTGATTCCTACAGGTGTTTCTGATCACTCATTCCTACAGGTGTGTCTGATCATTGATTCCTACAGGTGTTTCTGATCACTCATTCCTACAGGTGTGTCTGATCATTCATTCCTACAGGTGTGTCTGATCACTCATTCCCACAGGTGTGTCTGATCACTCATTCCTACAGGTGTTTCTGATCATCATTCCTACAGGTGTTTCTGATCACTCATTCCTACAGGTGTTTCTGATCATCATTCCTACAGGTGTTTCTGATCATCATTCCGACAGGTGTGTCTGATTACTCATTCCTACAGGTGTTTCTGATCATCATTCCTACAGGTGTGTCTGATCACTCATTCCCACAGGTGTTTCTGATCATCATTCCTACAGGTGTGTCTGATCACTCATTCCTACAGGTGTGTCTGATCATCATTCCTACAGGTGTGTCTGATCACTCATTCCTACAGGTGTGTCTGATCACTGATTCCTACAGGTGTGTCTGATCATTCATTCCTACAGGTGTGTCTGATCACTGATTCCTACAGGTGTGTCTGATCATTCATTCCCACAGGTGTGTCTGATCACTCATTCCTACAGGTGTGTCTGATCATTCATTCCCACAGGTGTGTCTGATCATTCATTCCTACAGGTGTGTCTGATCATTGATTCCTACAGGTGTGACTGATCACTCATTCCCACAGGTGTGTCTGATCACTCATTCCTACAGGTGTGTCTGATCACTCATTCCCACAGGTGTGTCTGATCACTCATTCCTACAGGTGTGTCTAATCACTCATTCCCACAGGTGTGTCTAATCACTCATTCCTACAGGTGTGCCTGATCACTCATTCCCACATGTGTGACTGATCACTCATTCCTACAGGTGTGTCTAATCACTCATTCCTACAGGTGTGTCTAATCACTCATTCCCACAGGTGTGTCTGATCATTGATTCCTACAGGTGTGCCTGATCACTCATTCCTACAGGTGTTTCTGATCACTCATTCCTACAGGTGTGTCTGATCATTGATTCCGACAGGTGTGTCTGATCACTCATTCCCACAGGTGTGTCTGATCATTGATTCCTACAGGTGTGCCTGATCACTCATTCCCACAGGTGTGTCTGATCATTGATTCCAACAGGTGTGTCTAATCACTCATTCCTACAGGTGTGTCTGATCACTCATTCCCACAGGTGTGTCTGATCATTGATTCCGACAGGTGTGTCTAATCACTCATTCCTACAGGTGTGTCTAATCACTCATTCCCACAGGTGTGTCTGATCATTGATTCCTACAGGTGTGCCTGATCACTCATTCCTACAGGTGTGTCTGATCACTCATTCCTACAGGTGTGTCTGATCACTCATTCCTACAGGTGTTTCTGATTACTCATTCCTACAGGTGTGACTGATCACTCATTCCTACAGGTGTGTCTGATCATTCATTCCTACAGGTGTTTCTGATTACTCATTCCTACAGGTGTGACTGATCACACATTCCTACAGGTGTGTCTGATCATGTTTCCTACAGGTGTGTCTGATCACTCATTCCTACAGGTGTGTCTGATCATTCATTCCTACAGGTGTGTCTGATCACACATTCCTACAGGTGTGTCTGATCATGTTTCCTACAGGTGTTTCTGATCACTCATTCCTACAGGTGTGTCTGATCACTCATTCCTACAGGTGTTTCTGATCATTCATTCCTACAGGTGTGACTGATCACTCATTCCTACAGGTGTTTCTGATCACTCATTCCTACAGGTGTGCCTGATCACTCATTCCTACAGGTGTGCCTGATCACTCATTCCTACAGGTGTGCCTGATCACTCATTCCTACAGGTGTGTCTGATCACTCATTCCTACAGGTGTGCCTGATCACTCATTCCTACAGGTGTGCCTGATCACTCATTCCTACAGGTGTGTCTGATCACTCATTCCTACAGGTGTGTCTAATCACTCATTCCTACAGGTGTGTCTAATCACTCATTCCTGCAGGTGTGTCTGATCACTCATTCCTACAGGTGTGTCTGATCACTCATTCCTACAGGTGTGTCTGATCACTCATTCCTACAGTTGTGTCTAATCACTCATTCCTACAGGCGTGTCTGATCACTCATTCCTACAGGTGTTTCTGATCATTCACTCCTACAGGTGTGTCGGATCACTCATTCCTACAGGTGTGTCAGCTCGCAAGAAGGCCAGTCAAGCCCGTGCCGGCTCTGTGCAAGATCACTTCAGCTAGTCCCACTCCCCCGCCCTTTCCCCGTAGCTCTGCAAATTTCTTTCCTTCAGATACTTATCCAACTCACTTTTGAAATCCGTGATTAAATCTGCCTCCACCACCCTTTCAGGCAGTGCATTCCAGATCTTAACCACTTGTTGTTTAAAAAGTTTTTTCTTACGTCGCCTTTGGTTCTTCTGCCAATCACCTTAAATCTGTGTCCTCTGGTTCTCGACCCTTCTGCCAATGGGAACAGTTTCCCTCTATCTGCTCTGCCCAGACCCCTCATGCTTTTGAACACGTCTATCTAATCTCCTCTCAATCTTCTCTGCTCCAATGAGAACAACCCCAGCTTCTCCAGTCAATCCACATAGCTGAAGTCCCTCATACCTGGAATCATTCTCGTAAATCTTTTCTGCACCCTCGCTAAGGCCTTCACATCCTTCCTAAAGTTCGGTGCCCAGAATTAGACACTGTACTCCAGTTGGGGCCGATCCAGTGTTTTATACAGGTTCATCATAGTTTCCACACTTTTGTACTCTGTACCTGTATTTATGAAAATGAGAAGTCGCACAACACCAGGTTATAGTCCAACAGATTTATTTAATTTTACAAGCTTTCGGAGCAGTTCGCTCCTTCGTCAGGTAAGTTTAGCAGTGAGATCATTCTCTCACTGCTAAACTTACCTGACGAAGGAGCGAACTGCTCCGAAAGCTTGTAAAATTAAATAAATCTGTTGGACTATAACCTGGTGTTGTGCGACTTCTCATTTTTGTCCACCCCAGTCCAACGCCGGCATCTCCACATCATGTATTTATGAAGCCCAGGATTCCGTAAGCCTTTTTAACAGCTTTCTCAACCTGCCCTACCACCTTCAACAATTTGTGCACACATAAGCCCAGGTCTCTCTGTTTGTGCACCCCCTTCAATATTGCACCATTTAGTTTATGGCCTAGAAATTCAGGTGGCCGGCTTGCCGCGGGGGTAAGGATCGCGCGCGATCTTACCTACCGCACCTGCCGTTGTGTTTCGGGCCCACAGGAACTTCAGGTCCTGGGCCTCTCCCAAGAGCCGTCGCGCAGTGCTTGCGTGTCCCAGGGGCGCAGTTAGTTCGATGCGACCCCTGGGATCACGTGGGCCATGGAGAGCCAATGGCAGCAGACCATCTTTCATTCATAGATTTGACAGGGGCCTGTCAAATCTGTGAATTGAAATCGGCCCCAAAATAACAGCTAAACCTCAAATAAATTAAAAAAAATCACATTAATAAAATAACTATAGTTAAATAAATTAACCACTTTAAACAAAACTTTTAATTTTTGAAAATTTTTAATTCTTTTTAAAAGTTATAAAAATAAACTTACCTTTCTTTAAAATCTCTAAAAAATATAAACCTGTTGAAAAAAAATTAAAATTATACTTAATTAACGACTTACCTTGTTCAAAAGGGGTCTTACGCCTCCTTTTTACGTGTGTAGAATCTTCCATACTTACCCTCGCGTTGAAACCTAAAAAAAAAACTAATTGTGCTGCGTGCGCGCAGCCTCCAGTGCGCACGCGGTTCACCTAGGAACCGCCCCATTCGCCATACCGGAAGTGCCGGTTTCCCGCGCATGCCCAGTGCATGCAGGATACCGGCACTTCGGGAACGAATACGGGTGAGTACGCAGCGGGTACTCTCCCGTATTCGGCCAAATTTTTGGGCCAATGTGTCCTCTCCTCATTCTTTCTACCAAAATGTATCACTTTTCCATGTTAAATTTCATCTGCCACATTTCACCAGCCTGTCTATGTCTTCCTGAAGTCTATCACTATCCTCCTCACTGTTCACTATACCTCCAAGTTTTGTGTCACCTGCAAATTTTGAAATTGTGCCCCGTACACCCACGTCCAAGTCATTAATATATATCAGGAAAAGCAATGGTCCTAGAATCAGCCCCTGGGGAACATTACGGTATACCTTCCTCCAGTCCGAAAAACAACCGTTCACCACTACTCTCTGTTTCCTATCACTCAGCCAATTCCGTATCCATGCTGCCACTGTCCCTTTCATTCCAGTGGCTTCAACTTTGCTGGCAAGCCTATTATGTGGCACTTTGTCGAACGCCTTTTGAAAATCCATGTGCACTACGTCAACCGCATTACCCTCATCAACCCTCTCTGTTACCTCATCAAAGAACTCAATCAAGTCAGTTAAACACGATTTGCCTTCAACAAATCCGTGCTGGCTTTCCTTAATTATTTCACACTTGTCCAAGTCACTGTTAATTTTGTCCCTGATTACTGTTCTAAAAGCTTCCCCACTACCGAAGTCAAACTGACTGGCCTTTAGTTGCTGGGTTTATCTTTAGAGCCTTTTTTGAACAATGGTGTAACATTTGCAATTCTCCAGTCCTCTGGCACCACCCCTGTATCTAAGGAGGATTGGAAGATTATGGCCAGTACCTCCACGATTTCCTCCCTCAATTTCCTCAGCCTCCTTTTATTGCATTCCATCCACTCCTGGCAATTTATCTACTTTAAGTACAGCCAGCCTTTCTAATACCTCCTCTTTATCAATTTTTATCTTATCAAGTTTCTCCACTCCCTCCTCCTTTACTATGTCTATGGCAGCATCTTCTTCCTTGGTGAAGACAGATGCAAAGTATTCATTTAGTACCTCAGCCATACCCTCTGCCTCCATGCATAGGTCTCCTTTTAGGTCCCTAATCAGCCCCACCCCTCCTCTTACTACCCGTTTACTATTTATATGCCTATAGAAGACTTTTGGATTACCTTATATGTTGGCTGCCATTCTATTCTCAAACCCTCTCTTTGCTCCTCTTATTTTCTTTTTCACTTCTCCTCTGACCTTTCTATATATAGTCTGATTCTCAGATATATTTGCAACCTGACATCTGTCATACGTGCTCTTTTTCTGCTTCATCATATTCACTATCTCTTTCATCATCCAGGGAGCCCTGACTTTAGTTGCCCTGCCTTTCGCCCTAGTGGGAATGTACCTCAACTGTACCTGAACTATTTCCTCTTTAAAGGCAGCCCATTGTTCCATTATGGTTTTGCCTGCAAAACTTTGATACCAGTTTACCCAGGCCAGATCTGTTCTCATCCCACTGAAATTGACCTTCCCCCAGTTAATTTTTTTTACTCTAGATTGCTCCCTGTCCTTTTCCATAGCTAATCAAAACCTTATGATACTCTGATCATTGTTTCCTAAATGTTCACCTACTGACACTTGCTCCCCTTGACCCACCTCATTCCCCAGAACCAGATCCAGCAATGCCTCCTCCCTTGCCGTGCCGGAAACATACTGGTCAAGAAAGTTCTCCTGAACACACTTCAGAAATTCTTCCTCTTCTCTGCCCTTAACACTATTACAATCCCAGTCTAAATTAGGATAGTTGAACTCCCCCCATTATCACTACTCTATAGTTCTTGCACCTCTCTGTAATTTCTCTGCAAATTTGCTCCTCCATATCTTTCCCACTATTTGGTGGTCTATAGAATACACCTAGTAGTGTAATGGCACCTCTATTATCTCTTAACTCTAGTCATATAGATTTTGTCCTTGACCACTCCAGGACATCCTCTCTCTCAAGCACCGTAACATTCTCCTTGATCAATACTGCCACACCACCTACTATCTTTCTTTCCCTATCTTTCCTGAACACTTTATAATCAGGAATATTTAATACCCAATCCTGCCCTTTTTTGAGCCAGGTCTCAGTTATTGCCACAACATCATATTCCCATGTGACTATTTGTGCCCGCAGCTCACTTACCTTGTTTACTACGCTTTGTGCGTTCACATACATACACTGTAAACCCATCCTGTATTCTCTCTTAGTTTGACCCCACCTAATATCTTATTATTTCTTACTTTAGTGCTCTCTGCCTCACCCAATCCTTTGAGCACTTTATTTCCCCTTTCTAATGTTACATCCTGGTGCCCATCCCTCTGCCAAATTAGTTTAAACCCTCCCCAACAGCACTAGCAAACCTCCCCGCGTGGATATTGGTTCTGGCCCTGTTGAGGTGTAACCCGTCACGCCTGTTCAGGTCCCACCTCCCCCAGAACCAGTCCCAATGTCCGAGGAATCTATAGCCTTCCCTCCTGCACCATCTCTCCAGCCATGCATTCATCTGCACTATCTCCCTATTTCTATACTCACTAGCACATGGCACCGGGAGTAATCCGGAGATTACTACGTTTGAGGTCCTGCTTCTTAATCTCTTTCCTAGCTCCCTGAAATCTGCCTGCAGGATCTCATCCCTCTTTCAACCTATGTCATTGGTACCGATATGGACCACGACCTCCGGCCGTTCTACCTCCCACCTCAGAATGTTCTGCAGCCGCTCGGTGACATCCTTGACCCTGGCACCAGGGAGGCAACATACCATCCTGGGGTCATGTCTGCGGCCGCAGAAATGCCTGTCTGCTCTCCTAACTTTTGAATCCCCTACCACTATTGCTTTCCCACTCTTCTTCCTCCCGCCCTGTACAGCTGAGATACCTGTTGTGCAGCAGACTTGGCTCCCTCTATACTTCCCAGCGGAACCGAATACTGGTTGGAGAGCGAGATGCACTCAGGGGACTCCTGCACTACCTGCCTGATTCTCCTCTTCTGTCTGGTGGTCACCCATTCCCTTTCTGCCTGCACACTCTTTATCTGCGGGGTGACCACCTCCTGAAATGTGCTATCCACGAAGTTCTCAGCCTCACGGAATCACCGCAGTGACGCCAGCTGCTGCTCAAGCTCCAAGACCTGGAGCTCAAGCTCCTCCAGCTGATGACACTTCCTGCACATGTGGTTGTCCAGAACACGGGAAGTGCCCTGGAGTCCCCACATGGCACAGCATGTGCATTCCTGGGACTGAGCTGCCCTGCCATGCCTTTACTTAATTGACTATTAACTAGAAACACTTACCAGCTACTCACCTACAACTCCTTCCCTGATTGTGATGTCACTTTAGCTGTTTTGCAGTTGTTGCTTTGGTTATTGTTGTTTTCGCTGGAGGTTCTCCACCTCCGCGCTGCCACTGCTGCTCCAGTCTGCTCTCTCTCTGGGCCTCCCGCTCGGTTTATACTCTGCCTCCTGCTGTCCTGTGACGTTAATCCTTGGTTTTTTTTTTGAAGTCGCTGCTCAGCTCCGTTTAAGCCGCCGCCTCTGCTGCCACGGCTCCCGCTCAGTTCCGCACGCATTGTAACCATGCTCCTTCATTGATATATAATCTTATTAAAATTTATGATGTGGGTGTCGCTGTGATGTCCACCATTTTTTTCCCATACCTAATTAGTCTGTGAATTTTGTGGTAGATAACCTTCTTGAACCGTTGCAGTCTGTGCTGTGATTCTTGTTATTCTTTGCAGCAGTTTGATACAACTGAGTGGCTTGCGAGGCCACTTCCGATTCAATCACGTTGGTGTGGGACTGGAGTCACATATAGACCAGACCAGTTAAGGACGGCGGGTTTCCTTCCCTAACGAACATTATTGAAACAGTTGGTTGTTTACGACATTCTGACAGCTTCAATGTCTCTTCTATTGATACTGGCTTTTTATTTCCAGATTTTTAAAACTCCATTCAAATTCTTAAATTGCCATGGTGGGATCTGAGCTCATATTCTCTGGATTATTAGCCTAGTAACATACCCACTCCATGACCATACCTCGCAATTTAAATCAGCTGGTGTTTGGTACAGTGATGTTTTTGGTTTTTATGTAATTTGGAAAGAAGCAAATACTTTGCTCACTTTTCTCTCTGAGCCTCTTTGGACCCACTGTTCATTTTGGAGGGAAACACAAACACAGAATTAGTCTCAAGATGGCTGGAATCCAACCCTTCAGCCAATCATCCCTAAAGATCAAAATCATTGCGTCACAGACATGACAGATCGATCTCTGAGCTGTTTTAATGTACCAATCCAGAGAAGGGTTTATGACCAGATGAGCTTAATCATCCTCAGCACTGGATGGCTTTACATTTCATTTTCTTAAATTGGCACACCATTAAACCAGTTGAGCTCTCTTCTGCGAGATCAGATGGACCCACTTGTTACAGTCAGCCTGTCAGTCAAGTAGACAGCCTGTGAAATGAGGGGTAACCGTAGGTTAGAAGGCTCGTAAAGCAGGGGTCTGATCTGCCCTCCAACAACAGTGAAATAGAGCTCTTAGCGATGTGACAGGCCCACTGCTCTACTCCAAATTAATTGTGGGCTAGAAATTTTGGCAGGCCCATTCTTGGGCGCGGTGGAGTGGGGATGCAGGGTGCAATCCCTGCTCCTGAATACTGAGGCCCGGGGAGCCCCCGATATTGGGCCTCGGGCTTCATTTCCATCAAACCGGCAAGTTGAGAGGAGCAGGCCTATGCTAGCAGTGCAGAGGCCCTCGGGTAAGTGAAGACCGGGGCGAGGGTATCGGAGGCTTGGTCGGGGTGGGGGGCAGCGGCGATTCGGGGGCGGGGGCGGGGGAAGGAGGAGCGGCAGCCCGCAATCTCTAAATGTGAGGCCAGGAAGAGAACTCCTGCTCCTCCTGGCTTCACATTCAGATAAGTAAATGTCAGAAACTTACCTTGTTGGTTGTGGCATAACAGGTGTTCCCAAGCCTTTGTGTGTAGCAGGCGCCAGCTGCCTCAGGGCAAACCAATCTTGCAGTGGGGCTTTAGGTCCCTTACTTGCATATGCAAAGGTACTAACGTCTGATTTATGTGTAGGCACTGAACAACAATTTTATATCCCTTCCCAATATGGTGGGTGGTGCACTTCTGGTCGGATATCTGTGCGCTCTTCCTGCCTGCCATATTGGGGGCTTAGTAACAACAACAACTTGTATTTATACAGCACCCTTAACGTAGTAAAATGTCTTAAGCACTTCACAGGAGCGTTATAAAACAAAATTTGACACCGAGCCACCTAAGGAGCTATTAGGGCAGGTGACCAAAAGCTTGGTCAAAGAGGTAGGTTTTAAGGAGCGTCTTAAAGGAGGAAGGAGAGGTAGCGAGGTGGAGAGGTTTAGGCAGGGAATTCCAGAGCTTAGGGCCTAGGCAACAGAAGGCACGGCCACCAATGGTTGAACGATTATAATCAGGGATGCTCAAGAGGGCAGAATTAGAGGAGCGCAGATATCTCGGAGGGTTGTGGGGTTGGAGGAGATTACAGAGATAGGGAGAGGAGAGGCCATGGAGGGGTTTGAAAACAAGGATGATAATTTTGAAATCGAGGCGTTGCTTAACCGGGAGCCAATGTAGGTCAGCGAGCACAGGGGTGATGGGTGAACGGGACTTGGTGCGAGTTAGGACACGGGCAGCCGAGTTTTGGATGACCTCAAAGTTACGGAGGGTAGAATGTGGGAGGCCAGCCAGAAGTGTGTTGGAAGAAGTCTAGAGTTAACAAAGGCATGGTTGAGGGTTTCAGCAGCGGATGAGCTGAGGCAGGGACGGAGTAGGGTGAAGTTCCGGAGGTGGAAATTAGCGGTCTTAGTGATGGCGCGGATATGCGGTCAGAAGCTCATTTCAGGGTCAAATATGACACTAAGGTTGTGAACAGTCTGGTTCAGCCTCAGACAGTTGTCAGGGAGAGGGATGGAGTCGGTGGCTAGGGAGCGGAGGTTGTGGCAGGGATCAGACAATGGGCACTGCACAAATTTCTAGGCCTATGTGTTATTAGTCACCAGTATGTTGATGGTAGTCAGAGAAACAATTCTGTTATCAGCTCCTGCAATGTAGTACTTTGCCTTTAAATTACGATATACTCAGTGCAAAAGGGGTGAGTCTAAAAATATATCCTGTTTTGTCACCTTTATATTAACATTCATGTTTGATAAATTCATTGATATGCTGATTAAGAACTGGTTTGTCAGAAAAGAGACAGTCTATTGAACAGAATGTCTCTGTGTTGGAATGCGTTTAAAGCAGATGGAGTTCGAGGAACTCTGGGCGATCTGATTAATATCTCACAAGTGAGCTGACCTGCTAACTGCACCGAGGCACCATATCCCTCCGTCCTTCACATTATACCACATGTTAAATAAAATAGCTGAGCAAATCACCACGACTAGTTTATTAGGGAACAGAAAGGTTAAACAATGTGTTAAATGATGTATTATAACCCCTTGTGCATTCCATTCCACCTGAGGGCGAAATGGAAGAGTTTATTAGACTACTGTTGTGTGTTGTGGGCTTAGAATGCCTGTACTTTGAACACTCTCTCAGCTCATTGTTGTTTAGTGTGAGTTTAAAACATTTACACATTGAAGCATTCTCTTCAATTTAGAATTGGATGGCCATAAAGTGTGTGGTATAAAGTAATGGATCTCTCCTATAAATACTAACACAAAAATGATCAACAGATTTGGAAAATTGAACAAACTGTAAGAAGAATGGATTGTGTCAGAGGGATCCACATCTGTTAGACCTCTGAAAATTCAATGACCACATGGACTGATGTGACTATATTGTGATACTTTTTCTAAATTATTAATAATACTTATCTCTTACAAATAGCAATTCCCATCAAATTGTATCTCCCTTGTCCATTTTGGCCCTTCCCTGTCCCTTACCCCTCACTAACTTCCAGTTGACTTTAGAAAGAAGAAAGATCTTGCATTTATATAGCGCCTTTCACAACCTCAGGACGTCCCAAAGCGTTTCACAGCCAATGAAGTGCAATCACTGCTGTAATGTAGGGAACGGTTCAGCACTGGCAGTGACGATATCCATCGTGTCATTCGACCCACCCTTTGGGTGAAAGGACGAGGGTTTGAGTGTTCAGGCCTCCCGCCTGGTGGTAGTGAGGATGGTAGCACCCTGACAATGGCCTGCCAAGAAATTACCCCCCTCCCACCACAACACTGTGGCCCTTTCCATTTGGCCGGGGTCCTGTGAATAGGCGACCCGGTCGGCTGCCTGAATCAGGCGAGCAGCTGATTTAGATATTTAAGTCGAGGTCCTGTGATTACCATTTTAGGACCGAAGTGGGTGCTCTGCCCAGTAGCTGCTGGCGGCTGGTCAAAGTGAAGCCTGAAGGTAAGTACTTCTTTGCGGTTGTTGTGCCGGGAAAAGCAAGCCGAGCCCCACAAAACTAGCCTGGGCCACCTCCGCTCCATGTCCCCACTAGAGTCGTCAACCCTCCAGGATTGGCCTGGAGTCTCCAGGAATTGAAGATTAATCTGCAGGACACTGCTGCGAGAAACTCTGGGAGAAAAATCACAGGGGCATTAACAAAAGTTTGTGAGTGTTTTTTCACTGTCTTGTTTCTAAGTTATAAAAGTATTGGAGATGGGGAAAGGTTTTTTTGACTGACAGTCAAGAATCATCCAATCAGGCACGAGTTAATTTGCCAATTGGCATGGGAAGGCAGTACCTTGTGAGGATGGGCTTGTCAGGTCACCAATGGCAGGAATGTGGGACGGGGCAGTTGATCATGTGATGAAACCTCCCGGAATCTCCCCCACCCTCCAGATATAGGGGCTCCTCGGCCCACAGTGAGCTGTGAGAAGACTTGCATCTACCCCTGAAATATCTCCTGTTTACATAGAGAAATGTACGCTTCATAACACAAGATCCTTCATAGCAGTCCCCACATCAGTAAAGTAAAAAATAACCTCTCCCCTCTCCCCAAGGAAGATCAGTATTTACAATTAATTTAGTTAAAGACAAATCCTTGTGAATATAGATTTAAATCTTACTCTTTGTTAGCCCAAGCAAGTATAGCTTGTCCCAAGGCTTTAGTCAGTCTATAGATTTTTGTTACGAGGCTAATATCAGATTAGACACTAATAATAAATAATTCATGACTCATTTAATTTTTCATTATCTGTGTGTTATGGCGTATGATTGTGTTTATTTAATTTATTTAATTCTTTGACAAAATCGTTAAATGCTGGCACTCTCCCTGCCTTCAGTTGATGCTGCAGGGAGTAATTGGTCTACATCAGTAACCTCTGGCATATCTGGAAAATCCAAGTAAAGATCTTAATGACAAAGCAGCTTTAGTTAATTTGACTGATTTCTTTTAAGTTAAGTGTGCTGGTGGTGTCTCCTCCATTCATTCTCCATTTCAAAACGAGCCACACAAACCTGAGGCTTTACTGAATGTGCGGTTTGATATTGCAGTTGGATGTTGTAAGCTGTTATTCCTTATTAGTAAAAGCAGGCTTTCCTTATTATCACTGAGCTATTTTATGCTCTGATACTAATTGCATTTCATACTGTGCTTGTAATTTAAGGCGTTTTGTGCCCAGATGTGAAGATATTTTCATTTGAGGTGTGTATTATGTGATTTGCACAGCAAGCACGTTTTAGAAACATTGGGCCAGATTTTGCTGCCAAATTAACGGAGAGTTTAATGCGCTCGCTGTTATTAGTGCGCAAATCATCCAGCAATTTGCGGCGAGGAAGAGATATCTCGTGAGTTGCGAATTGCCACAAGTTTGCTGGACGATTTGCGCTGCTCCGCCATTAGCCTCGCGAAAACGGCAGCTCGCCCTCAACCTCCCCGTGAGTTTCAAGAAATCGTTGCAGTTGTGCATTAATTAAACTCCGCGCAGAAAGATAGGGCTGGTACGTAACAGCGTAAAGGCCCTTTAAATGACAAGATTTATGATCCTGCAATGCTATTCAACCTCTCCGGCCCAGAGATGGAACAACTGAAACTGTGGAGTCTCATTCTTACAGGTAGTAAATTGTTATTCCTTTTTTCTCTCTCTCTTAATCCTATCTTTCTTTCCCACTCTTTATTTCTCTTTCTGTACCTGATACGACTCTAATTTATCCTACTTCCTTCTCAGTCATTCCTCAGTTTCTTTCTCAATCCTTCAATCTCACGCGGCAGCCAATTTGCGCACAGCAAGCTCCCACAAACAGCAATGCGATAATGACCAGATAATCTGTTTAAGTGATGTTGGTTAAGGGATAAATCATGGCCAGTACACTGGGGAGAACTCCCCTGCTCTTCTTTGAAATAGTGCTATGGGAGTTTTTACATCCACCTTAGAGGGCCAATGGGGCCTCGGTTTAACGTCTCATTCGAAAGACGGCAACTCTGACAGTGCAGCACTCCCTCAGTACTGCACTGATGTGTCAGCCTGGAGTGGGATTTGAACCTACAACCTTCTGACTCAGAGGCAAGAGTGCCACCCACTGAGTCGCAGCTGAAAGAATTTAACTTTATGTATATAATATGCTTATTGTTCAGAAATGCTACTGCAACCTTCAAAGGGCTGAACATGTGATAAGTGAATTGGTGTCAGAGTGTGGGACATTCCACATTGACACTCGAATCACTGAGTTTTCACAATTTACACGCAGACCACAGCATCTATGGATCAAAGTGCCACTTGTCTTGCCACTAATGCTGTGCACAGAATCATTATATGCCTCATTAATATTATAATGATATGTAAATTTTGCAAAAGGGCAAATGAACACATCTTTCCTGTCATTTCTCCTACCACCAGCAGTTTATGATAATTTATGCAAACTGCAATTTTTCAAATCGGGGATTTAAAAAATAAAATACATGTATAACAATTTCTCTGAGCCAGTTTTTGATCTGGAGCATTGTGAAGGGTACAGGCTTACAGGTGAGGCCTTGCGATATTGGAACATTCATTGTTACCAGACACAATGCAGCACATTGAGCGACTGCACTCAGCTATGACTCTGTGAGGCCGCTTACAATGGCTGCATGCTTCACTGCTGGGTCTCGACAAGATTCTGATGGGCCTCTTGTAAAATGTTCGTTAAGATAACAAGGAGGAGAGAAATTCATTTTTTATTCCAGTCAGAATGTGCCAGACAATTTGACAAAACAGATATTTTGTTATCCTTTGGCAAGCTACCAGAGTTTTAAAGTAAGCCAAAAACAACCACAGCAACATGTGGTAACAATATAATATCCATTTTAAAATGATTAATAATGTGGTGTTTAACCAGATATTCTAAATCCAAGTACATTCATTAACCACACTTAATCTATCTGCACCTTCATTCTACTTTCCACTGACTATAACAGTAATTTCAAACAGTTGGAATAAGACTCACTTTGGAAAGAATTCAAATATACTTTATTAGTGTTGGAATTATCAATGTAATTTATTACTTTTTTTATGTGGGATATTCTTCAACAGTGAACTTCTACATCACTGAAAATAACACCCGTGATAGAAAGCACGGCTTATCAGAAAATACACAGGCACTGATCTTTATTGGGGCGGGATTTCCAAGCCGGTGGGGGGTGGCAGGGGAAGAGTTCTGGTCTGAACGCCATAGAGTTTTAACTTCACAGCATGTGGGGTTTTTGTTCAGGTTCCCCGCCCAGAAGCCAGCCTGATTGCCGGGCTTGGCTCCCTGTCGGACGGGAATCTCTGCAGAAGAGGCCGCAGCCCAGGAGCAGGTAAGATTCCTGCTGCCGGGTTCGAGATCGCGAGGTGGGGTGGGGTGGGTACAGCATGGCTTGGAGGGTCAGGGGGTGGTGATCGCGGGGGGGCGGAGAGAGATCGGGGACAGAGATGGGAGGTTTTGGGGGGCGGGGGGGCGGTGATCGCAGGTTGGGCTCCGATCAAGGGGTGGGGGGGGTGCTCGGTGATCGCAGGAAGGTCCCGATCACAGAGTCAGGGGAAGCAGGTTAGCTTGGGGGGCTGGGGGTGGGGGGTGGGGAGCACACCTGCTCCCCCTGGCCCATAAGCAGTGCTGGAAAGGCACTTACCTGTTCCATCCAGCAGTCCCTGCCTCCCTTTAGCTGCCAGGTGTCCCGAAGCAGGAAGAGAGATAAAATCTGAGGCACACAGCCTCATTGAAATATTTAAATTAGCAGCCCGCCTCCTGGGAGCAGGTTGGTTGCCCGCCCTCGTCCCACCTCCGTTAAAACAGGAAATGGGTGGGTTCGAGGCAGACTGGGTTAGGGTTTGAGATTTTTTTAATTTTAATATCCCACCAACCCAAACCCAACTGTTTTTGGGGGTTACAATTACCCCCAGAGAGTTTACTATGAAATTATGAACTGGGCACGGGTGAAAGATGAATGTGAGTTTAAGGAGGGTCTTAAAGTGTAGAATTCCATGTGGTGTGAAAGGGGACAATCCATTGATTCATAGCGGGGACAATCCATTGATTCATAGCAGGGACAATCCATTGATTCATAGCGGGGACAATCCATTGATTCACAGCGGGGACAATCCATTGATTCACAGCAGGGACAATCCATTGATTCATAGCGGGGACAATCCATTGATTCATAGCGGGGACAATCCAATGATTCATAGCGGGGACAATCCATTGATTCACAGCGGGGACAATCCATTGATTCATATAGGGGACAATCTAATGATTCATAGCGGGGACAATCCAATGATTCATAGCGGGGACAATCCAATGATTCATAGCAGGGACAATCCATTGATTCATAGCGGGGACAATCCATTGATTCACAGCGGGGACAATCCATTGATTCACAGCGGAGACAATCCATTGATTCACAGCGGGGACAATCCATTGATTCATAGCGGGGAGAATCCATTGATTCATAGCGGGGACAATCCAATGATTCATAGCGGGGACAATACATTGATTCATAGTGGGGACAATCCAATGATTCATAGCGGGGACAATCCAATGATTCATAGCGGGGACAATCCAATGATTCATAGCGGGGAGAATCCATTGATTCATAGCGGGGACAATCCAATGATTCATAGCGGGGACAATACATTGATTCATAGTGGGGACAATCCAATGATTCATAGCGGGGACAATCCAATGATTCATAGCGGGGACAATCCAATGATTCATAGCGGGGACAATCCATTGATTCATAGCGGGGACAATCCATTGCTTCATAGCGGGGACAATCCAATGATTCATAGCGGGGACAATCCATTGATTCATAGCGGGGACAATCCAATGGTTCATAGCGGGGACAATCCAATGATTCATAGCGGGGACAATCCAATGATTCATAGCGGGGACAATCCATTGATTCATAGCAGGGACAATCCAATGATTCATAGCGGGGACAATCCATTGATTCATAGCGGGGACAATCCAATGATTCATAGCAGGGACAATCCAATGATTCATAGCGGGGACAATCCATTGATTCATAGCGGGGAGAATCCATTGATTCATAGCGGGGACAATCCATTGATTCATAGCGGGGAGAATCCATTGATTCATAGCGGGGACAATCCAATGATTCATAGCGGGGACAATCCATTGATTCATAGCGGGGACAATCCAATGATTCATAGCGGGGACAATCCAATGATTCATAGTGGGGACAATCCATTGATTCATAGCGGGGACAATCCAATGATTCATAGCGGGGACAATCCGATGGTTCATAGCAGGGACAATCCATTGATTCATAGCGGGGACAATCCAATGATTCATAGTGGGGACAATCCAATGATTCATAGCGGGGACAATCCAATGATTCATAGCGGGGACAATCCAATGATTCATAGCGGGGACAATCCAATGATTCATAGCGGGGACAATCCAATGATTCATAGCAGGGACAATCCATTGATTCATAGTGGGGATAATCCAATGATTCATAGCGGGGACAATCCATTGATTCATAGTGGGGAGAATCCAATGATTCATAGTGGGGACAATCCAATGATTCATAGCGGGGACAATCCATTGATTCATAGCGGGGACAATCCTTTGATTCATAGCGGGGACAATCCATTGATTCATAGCGGGGAGAATCCATTGATTCATAGCGGGGATAATCCAATGATTCATAGCGGGGACAATCCATTGATTCATAGCGGGGACAATCCAATGATTCATAGCGGGGACAATCCAATGATTCATAGTGGGGACAATCCATTGATTCATAGCGGGGACAATCCAATGATTCATAGCGGGGACAATCCAATGATTCATAGCGGGGACAATCCAATGATTCATAGCGGGGACAATCCAATGATTCATAGCGGGGACAATCCATTGATTCATAGCGGGGACAATCCATTGATTCATAGCGGGGACAATCCAATGATTCATAGCGGGGACAATCCATTGAATCATAGCGGGGACAATCCAATGATTCATAGCGGGGACAATCCATTGATTCATAGCGGGGACAATCCAATGATTCATAGCGGGGACAATCCATTGATTCATAGCGGGGACGATCCAATGATTCATAGCGGGGACAATCCAATGATTCATAGCGGGGACGATCCATTGATTCATAGCGGGGACAATCCAATGATTCATAGCGGGGCAATCCAATGATTCATAGTGGGGACAATCCAATGTTTCACAGCGGGGACAATCCAATGATTCACAGCGGGGACAATCCAATGATTCATAGCGGGGACAATCCATTGATTCATAGCGCTGACAATCCATTGATTCATAGCGGGGACAATCCATTGATTCATAGCGGTGACGATCCATTGATTCATAGCGGGGACGATCCATTGATTCATAGCAGGGACAATCCATTGATTCATAGCGGGGACAATCCATTGATTCATAGCGGGGACAATCCATTGATTCATAGCGGTGACGATCCATTGATTCATAGCGGGGACGATCCATTGATTCATAGCAGGGACAATCCATTGATTCATAGCGGGGACAATCCATTGATTCATAGCGGGGACAATCCATTGATTCATAGCAGGGACAATCCAATGATTCATAGCGGGGACAATCCATTGATTCATAGCGGGGACAATCCAATGATGCATAGCGGGGACAATCCAATGATTCATAGCGGGGACAATCCATTGATTCATAGCGGGGACAATCCATTTAAATCAAAGCCGGGACAATCCATTGATTCATAGCGGGGACAATCCAATGATGCATAGCGGGGACAATCCAATGATTCATAGCGGGGACAATCCATTGATTCATAGCGGGGACAATCCATTGATTCATAGCGGGGACAATCCAATGATTCATTGCAGGGACAATCCATTGATTCATAGCGGGGACAATCCATTTAAATCAAAGCCGGGACAATCCATTGATTCATAGCGGGGACAATCCATTGATTCATAGCGGGGACAATCCAATGGTTCATAGCGGGGACAATCCAATGGTTCTTATCATTTCAAAGTTAATCAGCTTTGTACCACAAAATGACACCTGCTCGGGGAAAGCCAAGGTTGCTGCAGGGATAGGAGAGAAGAGCTGCCTTGAAAATGGAGCCAAAAGCCCAAAGCAAATTGGGGCCAAGGTCAAGGAATGTGACTCTGATTGGAGAGATGGGCCAAGGTCAGGCAGTGCGACTCTCTGACTTCTCCTCCTAATCTAACCCTTGGAGCCCTGAAGACATTCTAGTGAATCTGCATTAAACTGCTTCCAAAGCCGGTATCTCCTTTCTAAGGTGCAGTGCCCAGAACTGTACACAGCACTCCAGATGTGGTCTAACCAGGACTTTGTAAAGCTATAGCAAAACTTCCTCCCCTTTATACTCTAGCCCTCTAGTGATAAAGGCTAACATTTCATTAGCATTTTTGATTTTTTTTGTACCTGTACATTTTAGTGATCTGTGTACATGGACGCCTAAATCTCTCCCGTCTACACTACTTACTACACCACCAATCTTTGTGTCATCGGCAAACTTGGATATATGGTTCTCTATTGCATTATCTAAGTCATTAATAAATACAATGGATAGTTGAGGTCCCAGCACAGATCCTTGTGGGACACCACAAGCCACTTCCTTCCAATTTGGGTACATACCAATTATCCCAACTTTCTGACTTCTACCACCTAACCAATCTCAGAATCAGCTCAATAACTTGCCGTCAATTCCAACACCTTTAATTTAAGCTAGCAGTCTCTTATGTGGAACGTTATCGAATGCCTTCTGGAAGTCCATATAACCTACAGCCAAGGTTGGGGAGTGAGACGCTGGTTGGAATGATGGGCAAAATTCAAGGAGAGTGATTCTGATTGGAGAGATAAGCCAAGGTGGGGGAGAGCGACTCTGATCGGAGAGATGGGACAAGGTCAGGGGGCTAAATTCTAATTGTATAGTTGAGCCAAGGTCAAGGAGCTTGACTCTGATTGGAGAGATGGGCCAAGGTCAAGGAGTTTGACTCTGATTAGAGAGATGGGCCAAGGTCAGAGTGTGTTACTCTGATTGGATATGGGGCAAGGTCAGAGTGTGTGACTCTGATTGGAGAGATGAGCCAAAGTCAGGGAGTGTGACTCTGAGTGGAGAGATGGGCCAAAGTCAGGGAGTGTGACTCTGATTGCAGAGATGGCCAAGGTCAGAGTGTGTGACTCTGATTGGAGAGATGGCCAAGGTCAGGGAGTGTGACTCTGATTGGAGAGATGGCCAAGGTCAGGGAGTGTGACTCTGATTGGAGAGATGGCCAAGGTCAGGGATTGTGACTCTGATTGGAGAGATGGACAAGGTCAGGGAGTGTGACTCTGATTGGAGAGATGGGTCAAGGTCAGAGAGTGTGACTCTGATTGGAGAGATGGGCCAAGGTCAGAGTGTGTGACTCTGATTGGAGAGATGTCCAAGGTCAGGGAGTGTGACTCTGATTGGAGAGATGGCCAAGGTCAGAGTGTGTGACTCTGATTGGAGAGATGGCCAAGGTCAGAGTGTGTGACTCTGATTGGAGAGATGTCCAAGGTCAGGGAGTGTGACTCTGATTGGAGAGATGGCCAAGGTCAGGGAGTGTGACTCTGATTGGAGAGATGGGCCAAGGTCAGAGTGTGTGACTCTGATTGGAGAGATGTCCAAGGTCAGGGAGTGTGACTCTGATTGGAGAGATGGCCAAGGTCAGAGTGTGTGACTCTGATTGGAGAGATGGGCCAAGGTCAGAGTGTGTGACTCTGATTGGAGAGATGTCCAAGGTCAGGGAGTGTGACTCTGATTGGAGAGATGGCCAAGGTCAGAGCATGTGACTCTGATTGGAGAGATGGAACAAGGCCAAGAAGCATGACTGTGATTGGAGAGATGGCCAAGGTCAGGGAGTGTGACTGATTGTGGAGATGACAAAGATCAGGGAGTGTTTTTCTGAGAAGAGAGATGGGTGCAGAATCGTGGACTTGAGTACGTGGAGCCGGCAAAAATCCCAAAGAAATGGTCAGGAAGTGGGTACAGTGCAAATGGTGCTGCATCTTGGTGATCAGGGACTAAACTGCTGAAAATTCCTGTTGGGAGAGAAAAGACAAAGTCAAAGATAGTAATAAGGTTAAAATTGGAAAACATAAAAATAGATTCACGGAATTTGAAAATTAACCCTGTGTGGTGCTGCTTTTCCCCAGACCGTTAGTGCCACCGGAAAGGAACGTAAGGCTTGCAGTTCCTTACCCCTACTCCAGTTTGTGTCTCTCCCCTCTGTTTTGCGGCATCTTGCTATACAACCATAAAATACTCTTCATACGTTGTAAGTTGAAGGAGCACATACACAAGTGACAGACTTGTGCCCAGCCTGCAGTATGCGACCACGCATCTGTCTTGTGTTATAATTATTTGAGGAGCAAAGCCCTTTGAAGGGGTCAGTGTGCCAAGGCTTTCAATTGTAAGTTGCAACTTATATGTTTGCCTACTGCAGTAAGGTCATGCATGATAACAAATGATAGAATCTTAAACTGTAAGAAAGCTTGGCATGGACCAACAGTAAATGGGCCACGGTTTTCAGGCATCCTTAGTCCATTTACCTGGTAAATGGCACTGCTGGGGAGCCTTATCTTGACAACTTCTTTAAGGTCTGCCATCTGTTCCCTGGTCATGCAGACAGTGTTGGACAGGGCTGCCAATTCTTGCCAGGAGTGCTGCCATTTGGAGATGGTGCCCTGCAGTACCAAACAGGACAAGCCGAACTAAATGCCGAACTAAATGCAGCACCACCTCTACGTCATGATTCATCAGACAAAGGTTCAGGTATTGCAACACTCCATCACTTGCTCACAGACTCTGTTACATAACTCCACATTAATTTTTCCACCCATTGATTTTAGCTAACCACTGTTTTTCCCACAGTTTTTAGAAAGGCAAAAATTATAGACTTTTAAAATAATTGCAGCTTTACGGCTGTTTTTTTTCTCCTGCATACACAAGCACTTACCTCTAAGTGGGTGCATCCCTTTAAATTTCAGCTGCCGCCCTTTAAGGGTGCTGACTCTTACGATATCCCACCCATTCCCTTTGCCCAAATCTCAGAGTCAGGCCAGAAACGGGCTGGGACCTCACCATAAATTAGGGCCAACCCTTGGAAGATGCCAGCAGGTTGTTTTGGTGGGAAATTGGTGAGCATTATTCTCAGCATATTACTTTGTCATTGTTTCATTGAAAAACGTCATATGTCAAATCACAGGGCTGAACACTTACCTTACAGTACTTCAATGCAGTACTGAGGGAGTGCTGCACTGTCGGAGGCGCCATTTTTCAGATGAGATGTTAAACGATGGCCCATCTGCTCTCTCAGGTGGGCGTAAAACATCCCATGGCACTATTTTGAAGAAGTGCAGGGGAGTTCTCCCCAGTGTCCTGGCCAATATTTATCCCTCAATAATCATCACTGAAGCAGATTATCTGGTCATTATCACATTGCTGTTTGTGGGAGCTTGCTGTGCGCAAATTGGCTGCCGCGTTTCCTACATTACAACAGCGACTACACTTCAAAAATTACTTCATTGGCTGTAAAGTGCTTTGGGATATCCTGAGGTGGTAAAAGGCATTGTATAAAAGCTAGTCTTCCTTATTTTAACTACAATTCATCTTTTTTAGGATGTAGGAGCTATTTCACAGAGTATTACCGGAAAAAAATAATGTTACCAATGCAAAATATAATTGAAGGATTGTGTAAAGTAAATCTTTAGGACTAACAGCTGACGACAGCTCAAGACGTTACCATAGCAACAGTGTCCTACTGCAGTCATCTGCTGCGAGAAGCAAGAATCTCCGAGCAGAGGTGGAAAGGATGTGGGTAAGATTATAATGATGTGATGACAGAAATGCTCATGACATTAAGTCTTCTTTATTTAATATTAGGTGATGAAAGGCTTTTGCTAAAACTTCTGATGTTTTGCTCCTTTAAATATAAAGGATAGAAATATTGAGCCCGTCCTGTGTATCCATCTCCAGTGGGTAATCACTGCTCAGTCTATCAGACTCCCTTTGGCACTATTTAATCCATAGTTCTCTCTGTAACCACTCTTCGCTGCACTGGGTTCTTTGCAAAACAGTGACCATCCCATAAATCTTACATTGAATTACATAGAATTTTGCAGCACAGAACAGGCCATTCGGCCCAATGGGTCTCTGCCGGTTTTTATGTTCCACACGAGCCTCCTCCCACCCAACTTCATCTCACCCTATCAACATATCCTTCTATTTGAGTGTCAGCTGTGGCTCAGTTGGTAGCACCCTTGCCTCTTAAGTCATGAAGGTTGTGGGTTCAAGTCCCGCTCCAAAGACTTGAGCACACAAATCTATGCTGACACTCCAGAGCAGTACTGAGGGAGTGCTGTACTGTCGGAGGTGCTGTCTTTCAGATGAAGACATCAAACGAGGCCCTGTCTGCTCTCTCAGGTGGGTGTAAAAGATCCCATGGCACGATTTCAAAAAAGAGCAGGAGAGTTATTCCCGGTGTCCTGGCCAATATTTATCCCTCAATCAACATCACGAAAAAACAGATTATCTGGTCATTATCACATTGCTGTTTGTGGGAGCTTGCTCTGCACAAATTGGTACCACATTTCCTACATTACAACAGTGACTACACTTCAAAAGTACTTCATTGGCTGTAAAGCGCCTTGAGATGTCCTGTGGTTGTGAAAGGTGCTATAGAATGCAAGTACAGGAAACTCTTTGTTAACCGGCACCGACGGGACCGGCGTGGTGCTGGTTAATCAAAAAGTCCGGATAATGGAGAGTTATATCTCCCAACGTACGAGAGCCCCGTACACATTGACATGCGCCTGCATTCGGAGCTCCATCTCCCCGGGGCCCGCCAGCTGACCATCTGTCGTGTCCGCTGCCTACCCGGGCTGCACATTCCCCTCCCAATCTACACGCTCCGATACAAGGCAAATGCCTTGGGGTTTTTTTTAAAGTTAATTTTAAACGAGAGATGAAGGAAAACCCCGGTTACCTACTGCAGAATTTTGCCGGTTAAGAGAGATTTCCGGATATTTGGGTGCCGGTTAATAAAGAGTTTCCTGTATTCCTTTCTCCCTTATGTGCTTATCTAGCACCCCTTTGAATGCATCTATGCTATTCGCCTGAACCACTGCATGTGGTATCGAGTTCCACATTCTCACCACTCACTGATGGTCGCCATATTATGAAAAGGATATAGAGGCACTGGAAAGGGTGCAAAAAAGATGTACAAGGTCGCTCTCACTACACTGGAGGTCACTCTCGCGACATTGGAGGTCACTCTCACTACACTGGAGGTCACTCTCACTATACTGGAGGTCACTCTCGCTACATTGGAGGTCACTCTCACTACACTGGAGGTCACTCTCACTACACTGGAGGTCACTCTCGCTACATTGGAGGTCACTCTCGCTACATTGGAGGTCACTCTCGCTACATTGGAGGTCACTCTCACTACTTTGGAGGTCACTCTCACTACATTGGAGGTCACTCTCGCTACACTGGAGATCACTCTCACTACATTGGAGGTCACTCTCGCTACATTGGAGGTCACTCTCGCTACATTGGAGGTCACTCTCACTACATTGGAGATCACTCTCATTACATTGGAGGTCACTCTTGCTACATTGGAGATCACTCTCACTACATTGGAGGTCACTCTCACTACACTGGAGGTCACTTTCGCTACACTGGAGGTCACTCTCACGACATTGGAGGTCACTCTCGCTACATTGGAGGACACTCTCACTACATTGGAGGTCACTCTTGCTACACTGGAGGTCACTCTCACTATACTGGAGGTCACTCTCGCTACACTGGAGGTCACTCTCTCTACATTGGAGCTCACTCTCACTACTTTGGAGGTCACTCTCACTACATTGGAGGTCACTCTCATGACATTGGAGGTCACTCTTGCTACATTGGAGATCACTCTCACTACATTGGAGGTCACTCTCGCTACACTGGAGGTCACTCTCGCAACACTGGAGGTCACTCTCGCTACATTGGAGGTCACTCTTGCTGTCGTAAGAATGAGCCTTACGCGTGGTGAACTTAAAGTAAGCTTTAATCAACTAAAAAGGTGCTACATACAAAAGAGGTCTTACTCTATGCCTCCCCAGGAGCCAACTGATCAGTCCAGTATTTATCCTGGACTAATCACAGGAAGTGATGCAATAAAGTTCGAGACACAGGAAGCTGTATTGTGTTACCACACTCGCTACATTGGAGGTCACTCTCGCTACATTGGAGGTCACTCTCGCTACACTGGAGGTCACTCTCGCTACACTGGAGGTCACTCTCGCTACATTGGAGGTCACTCTCGCTACACTGGAGGTCACTCTCGCTATACTGGAGGTCACTCTCGCTACATTGGAGGTCACTCTCACTACACTGGAGGTCACTCTCACTACATTGGAGGTCACTCTCACTACATTGGAGGTCACTCTCACTACATTGGAGGTCACTCTCACTATACTGGAGGTCACTCTCATTACATTGGAGTTCACTCTCACTACATTGGAGGTCACTCTCGCTACACTGGAGGTCATTCTCGCTACATTGGAGGTCACTCTCACTACATTGGAGTTCACTCTCATGACATTGGAGATCACTCTCGCTCCATTGAGGTCACTCTCGCTCCATTGATGTCACTCTCACTACATTGGAGGTCACACTCACTACACTGGAGGTCACTCTCGCTACATTGGAGGTCACTCTCGCTACATTGGAGGTCACTCTCGCTACACTGGAGGTCACTCTCGCTACACTGGAGGTCACTCTCGCTACATTGGAGGTCACTCTCGCTACATTGGAGGTCACTCTCGCTACACTGGAGGTCACTCTCGCTATACTGGAGGTCACTCTCACTACACTGGAGGCCACTTTCACTACATTGGAGGTCACTCTCACTACATTGGAGGTCACTCTCACTACATTGGAGGTCACTCTCGCTACATTGGAGGTCACACTCGCTACATTTGAGGCCACTCTCGCTACACTGGTGGTCACTCTCATTACATTGGAGGTCACTCTCGCTACATTGGATGTCACTCTCACTATACTAGAGGTCACTCTCACTACATTGGAGGTCACTCTCGTTACACTGGAGGTCACTCTCGCTAAATTGGAGGTCACTCTCGCTACATTGGAGGTCACTCTCGCTACACTGGAGGTCACTCTCGCTACACTGGAGGTCACTCTCGCTACATTGGAGGTCACTCTCGCTACACTGGAGGTCACTCTCGCTATACTGGAGGTCACTCTCGCTACATTGGAGGTCACTCTCACTACACTGGAGGTCACTCTCACTACATTGGAGGTCACTCTCACTACATTGGAGGTCACTCTCACTACATTGGAGGTCACTCTCACTATACTGGAGGTCACTCTCATTACATTGGAGTTCACTCTCACTACATTGGAGGTCACTCTCGCTACACTGGAGGTCATTCTCGCTACATTGGAGGTCACTCTCACTACATTGGAGTTCACTCTCATGACATTGGAGATCACTCTCGCTCCATTGAGGTCACTCTCGCTCCATTGATGTCACTCTCACTACATTGGAGGTCACACTCACTACACTGGAGGTCACTCTCGCTACATTGGAGGTCACTCTCGCTACATTGGAGGTCACTCTCGCTACACTGAAGGTCACTCTCGCTACACTGGAGGTCACTCTCGCTACATTGGAGGTCACTCTCGCTACATTGGAGGTCACTCTCGCTACACTGGAGATCACTCTCGCTATACTGGAGGTCACTCTCGCTACATTGGAGGTCACTCTCACTACACTGGAGGCCACTTTCACTACATTGGAGGTCACTCTCACTACATTGGAGGTCACTCTCACTACATTGGAGGTCACTCTCGCTACATTGGAGGTCACACTCGCTACATTTGAGGCCACTCTCGCTACACTGGTGGTCACTCTCATTACATTGGAGGTCACTCTCGCTACATTGGATGTCACTCTCACTATATGGAGGTCACTCTCATTACATTGGAGTTCACTCTCACTACATTGGAGGTCACTCTCACTCTACTAGAGGTCACTCTCACTACATTGGAGGTCACTCTCGTTACACTGGAGGTCACTCTCGCTAAATTGGAGGTCACTCTCGCTACATTGGAGGTCACTCTCATTACATTGGAGGTCACTTTCACTACACTGGAGGTCACTCTCACTATAATGGAGGTCACTCTCGCTACACTGGAGGTCACTCTCGCTACACTGGAGGTCACTCTCTCTACATTGGAGGTCACTCTCACTACACTGGAGGTCACTCTCGCTACACTGGAGGTCACTCTCGCTAAATTGGAGGTCACTCTCGCTACACTGGAGGTCACTCTCGCTACATTGGAGGTCACTCTCGCTACACTGGAGGTCACTCTCGCTACACTGGAGGTCACTCTCGCTACATTGGAGGTCACTCTCGCTACATTGGAGGTCACTCTCGCTACATTGGAGGTCACTCTCGCTACATTGGAGGTCACTCTCGCTACACTGGAGGTCACTCTCGCTACACTGGAGGTCACTCTCGCTACATTGGAGGTCACTCTCGCTACATTGGAGGTCACTCTCGCTACACTGGAGATCACTCTCGCTATACTGGAGGTCACTCTCGCTACATTGGAGGTCACTCTCGCTACACTGGAGGCCACTCTCACTACATTGGAGGTCACTCTCACTACATTGGAGGTCACTCTCACTACATTGGAGGTCACTCTCGCTACATTGGAGGTCACTCTCGCTACATTGGAGGTCACACTCGCTACATTTGAGGCCACTCTCGCTACACTGGAGGTCACTCTCATTACATTGGAGGTCACTCTTGCTACATTGGAGATCACTCTCACTACATTGGAGGTCACTCTCACTACACTGGAGGTCACTCTCGCTACACTGGAGGTCACTCTCACAACATTGGAGGTCACTCTCGCTACATTGGAGGACACTCTCACTACATTGGAGGTCACTCTCGCTACATTGAAGGTCACTCTTGCTACACTGGAGGTCACCCTCACTATACTGGAGGTCACTCTCGCTACACTGGAGGTCACTCTCTCTACATTGGAGGTCACTCTCACTACTTTGGAGGTCACTCTCACTACATTGGAGGTCACTCTCATGACATTGGAGGTCACTCTTGCTACATTGGAAATCACTCTCACTACATTGGAGGTCACTCTCGCTACACTGGAGGTCACTCTCGCAACACTGGAGGTCACTCTCGCTACATTGGAGGTCACTCTCGCTGTCGTAAGAATGAGCCTTACGCGTGGTGAACTTAAAGTAAGCTTTAATCAACTAAAAAGGTGCTACATACAAAAGAGGTCTTACTCTATGCCTCCCCAGGAGCCAACTGATCAGTCCATATTTATCCTGGACTAATCACAGGAAGTGATGCAATAAAGTTCGAGACACAGGAAGCTGTATTGTGTTACCACACTCGCTACATTGGAGGTCACTCTCGCTACATTGGAGGTCACTTTCGCTACATTGGGGGTCACTCTTGCTTCATTGGAGGTCACTCTCGCGTCACTGGAGGTCACTCTCGCTACATTGGAGGTCACTCTCACTACATTGGTGGTCACTCTCTCTATACTGGATGTCACTCTCACTATACTGGAGGTCGCTCTCATTGCATTGGAGGTCATTCTCACTATACTGGAGGTCACTCTTGTTACATTGGAGGTCACTCGCACGATACTGGAGGTCACTCTCATTACATTGGAGGTCACTCTCATTACATTGGAGGTCACTCTCACTACATTGGAGGTCACTCTCACTATACTGGAGGTCACTCTCACTGTACTGGAGGTCACTCTCGCTACACTGGAGTTCACTCTCATTACATTAGAGGTCACTCTGACTACACTGGAGGTCACTTTCAATACATTGGAGGTCACTCTCACTATACTGGAGGTCACTCTCGCTACACTGGAGGTCACTCTCGGTACATTGGAGGTCACTCTCGTTACATTGGAGGTCACTCTCACTATACTGGAGGTCACTCTCATTACATTGGAGGTCACTCGCACTACATTGGAGGTCACTCTCGCTACACTGGAGGTCACTCTCACTACATTGGAGGTCACTCTCGCTACATTGGAGGTCACTCTTGCGACACTGGAGTTCACTCTCGCTACATTGGAGGTCACTCTCACTACATTGGTGATCACTCTCACTACATTGGAGGTCACTGTCGCTATATTGGAGGTCACTCTCACTATACTGGAGGTCACTCTCATTACATTGGAGGTCACTCTCACTATATTGGAGGTCACTCTCGCTACACTGGAGGTCACTCTCACTATACTGGAGGTCACTCTCGCTACACTGGAGGTCAGTCTCATTACATTGGAGGTCACTCTCATTACACTGGAGGTCACTCTCATTACATTGGAGGTCACTTTCGCTACATTGGGGGTCACCCTTGCTTCATTGGAGGTCACTCTCGCTACACTGGAGGTCACTCTCGCTACACTGGAGGTCACTCTCGCTACACTGGAGGTCACTCTCGCTACACTGGAGGTCACTCTCGCTGCACTGGAGGTCACTCTCGCTACACTGGAGATCACTCTCGCTACACTGGATGGTCACTCTCTCTACACTGAGGTCACTCTCTACACTGGAGTTCGCTCTCGCGACTTTGGAGGTCACCCTCGCTACATTGGAGGTCACTCTCATTACATTGGAGGTCACTCTCATTACATTGGAGGTCACTTTCACTACACTGGAGGTCACTCTCACTATAATGGAGGTCACTCTCGCTACACAGGAGGTCACTCTCGCTACACTGGAGGTCACTCTCTCTACATTGGAGGTCACTCTCACTACACTGGAGGTCACTCTCGCTACACTGGAGGTCACTCTCGCTGCACTGGAGGTCACTCTCGCTACATTGGAGGTCACTCTCGCTACATTGGAGGTCACTCTCGCTACACTGGAGGTCACTCTCGCTACACTGGAGGTCACTCTCGCTACATTGGAGGTCACTCTCGCTACATTGGAGGTCACTCTCGCTACATTGGAGGTCACTCTCGCTACATTGGAGGTCACTCTCGCTACACTGGAGGTCACTCTCGCTACACTGGAGGTCACTCTCGCTACATTGGAGGTCACTCTCGCTACATTGGAGGTCACTCTCGCTACACTGGAGATCACTCTCACTACATTGGAGGTCACTCTCACTACACTGGAGGTCACTTTCGCTACACTGGAGGTCACTCTCACGACATTGGAGGTCACTCTCGCTACATTGGAGGTCACTCTCGCTACATTTGAGGCCACTCTCGCTACACTGGAGGTCACTCTCATTACATTGGAGGTCACTCTTGGTACATTGGAGATCACTCTCACTACATTGGAGGTCACTCTCACTACACTGGAGGTCACTCTCGCTACACTGGAGGTCACTCTCACAACATTGGAGGTCACTCTTGCTACATTGGAGGACACTCTCACTACATTGGAGGTCACTCTCGCTACATTGAAGGTCACTCTTGCTACACTGGAGGTCACTCTCTCTACATTGGAGGTCACTCTCGCTACATTGAAGGTCACTCTTGCTACACTGGAGGTCACCCTCACTATACTGGAGGTCACTCTCGCTACACTGGAGGTCACTCTCTCTACATTGGAGGTCACTCTCACTACTTTGGAGGTCACTCTCACTACATTGGAGGTCACTCTCATGACATTGGAGGTCACTCTTGCTACATTGGAAATCACTCTCACTACATTGGAGGTCACTCTCGCTACACTGGAGGTCACTCTCGCAACACTGGAGGTCACTCTCGCTACATTGGAGGTCACTCTCGCTGTCGTAAGAATGAGCCTTACGCGTGGTGAACTTAAAGTAAGCTTTAATCAACTAAAAAGGTGCTACATACAAAAGAGGTCTTACTCTATGCCTCCCCAGGAGCCAACTGATCAGTCCATATTTATCCTGGACTAATCACAGGAAGTGATGCAATAAAGTTCGAGACACAGGAAGCTGTATTGTGTTACCACACTCGCTACATTGGAGGTCACTCTCGCTACATTGGAGGTCACTTTCGCTACATTGGGGGTCACTCTTGCTTCATTGGAGGTCACTCTCGCTACACTGGAGGTCACTCTCGCTACATTGGAGGTCACTCTCACTACATTGGTGGTCACTCTCTCTATACTGGATGTCACTCTCACTATACTGGAGGTCGCCCTCATTGCATTGGAGGTCATTCTCACTATACTGGAGGTCACTCTCGTTACATTGGAGGTCACTCGCACTATACTGGAGGTCACTCTCATTACATTGGAGGTCACTCTCATTACATTGGAGGTCACTCTCACTACATTGGAGGTCACTCTCACTATACTGGAGGTCACTCTCACTGTACTGGAGGTCACTCTCGCTACACTGGAGTTCACTCTCATTACATTAGAGGTCACTCTGACTACACTGGAGGTCACTTTCAATACATTGGAGGTCACTCTCACTATACTGGAGGTCACTCTCACTACACTGGAGGTCACTCTCGGTACATTGGAGGTCACTCTCGTTACATTGGAGGTCACTCTCACTATACTGGAGGTCACTCTCATTACATTGGAGGTCACTCGCACTACATTGGAGGTCACTCTCGCTACACTGGAGGTCACTCTCACTACATTGGAGGTCACTCTCGCTACATTGGAGGTCACTCTTGCGACACTGGAGTTCACTCTCGCTACATTGGAGGTCACTCTCACTACATTGGTGATCACTCTCACTACATTGGAGGTCACTGTCGCTATATTGGAGGTCACTCTCACTATACTGGAGGTCACTCTCATTACATTGGAGGTCACTCTCACTATATTGGAGGTCACTCTCGCTACACTGGAGGTCACTCTCACTATACTGGAGGTCACTCTCGCTACACTGGAGGTCAGTCTCGCTATACTGGAGGTCACTCTTGCTACACTGGAGGTCACTCTCATTACACTGGAGGTCACTCTCATTACATTGGAGGTCACTTTCGCTACATTGGGGGTCACCCTTGCTTCATTGGAGGTCACTCTCGCTACACTGGAGGTCACTCTCGCTACACTGGAGGTCACTCTCGCTACACTGGAGGTCACTCTCGCTACACTGGAGGTCACTCTCGCTGCACTGGAGGTCACTCTCGCTACACTGGAGATCACTCTCGCTACACTGGATGGTCACTCTCTCTACACTGAGGTCACTCTCATTACATTGGAGTTCACTCTCACTACATTGGAGGTCACTCTCACTCTACTAGAGGTCACTCTCACTACATTGGAGGTCACTCTCGTTACACTGGAGGTCACTCTCGCTAAATTGGAGGTCACTCTCGCTACATTGGAGGTCACTCTCATTACATTGGAGGTCACTTTCACTACACTGGAGGTCACTCTCACTATAATGGAGGTCACTCTCGCTACACTGGAGGTCACTCTCGCTACACTGGAGGTCACTCTCTCTACATTGGAGGTCACTCTCACTACACTGGAGGTCACTCTCGCTACACTGGAGGTCACTCTCGCTAAATTGGAGGTCACTCTCGCTACACTGGAGGTCACTCTCGCTACATTGGAGGTCACTCTCGCTACACTGGAGGTCACTCTCGCTACACTGGAGGTCACTCTCGCTACATTGGAGGTCACTCTCGCTACATTGGAGGTCACTCTCGCTACATTGGAGGTCACTCTCGCTACATTGGAGGTCACTCTCGCTACACTGGAGGTCACTCTCGCTACACTGGAGGTCACTCTCGCTACATTGGAGGTCACTCTCGCTACATTGGAGGTCACTCTCGCTACACTGGAGATCACTCTCGCTATACTGGAGGTCACTCTCGCTACATTGGAGGTCACTCTCGCTACACTGGAGGCCACTCTCACTACATTGGAGGTCACTCTCACTACATTGGAGGTCACTCTCACTACATTGGAGGTCACTCTCGCTACATTGGAGGTCACTCTCGCTACATTGGAGGTCACACTCGCTACATTTGAGGCCACTCTCGCTACACTGGAGGTCACTCTCATTACATTGGAGGTCACTCTTGCTACATTGGAGATCACTCTCACTACATTGGAGGTCACTCTCACTACACTGGAGGTCACTCTCGCTACACTGGAGGTCACTCTCACAACATTGGAGGTCACTCTCGCTACATTGGAGGACACTCTCACTACATTGGAGGTCACTCTCGCTACATTGAAGGTCACTCTTGCTACACTGGAGGTCACCCTCACTATACTGGAGGTCACTCTCGCTACACTGGAGGTCACTCTCTCTACATTGGAGGTCACTCTCACTACTTTGGAGGTCACTCTCACTACATTGGAGGTCACTCTCATGACATTGGAGGTCACTCTTGCTACATTGGAAATCACTCTCACTACATTGGAGGTCACTCTCGCTACACTGGAGGTCACTCTCGCAACACTGGAGGTCACTCTCGCTACATTGGAGGTCACTCTCGCTGTCGTAAGAATGAGCCTTACGCGTGGTGAACTTAAAGTAAGCTTTAATCAACTAAAAAGGTGCTACATACAAAAGAGGTCTTACTCTATGCCTCCCCAGGAGCCAACTGATCAGTCCATATTTATCCTGGACTAATCACAGGAAGTGATGCAATAAAGTTCGAGACACAGGAAGCTGTATTGTGTTACCACACTCGCTACATTGGAGGTCACTCTCGCTACATTGGAGGTCACTTTCGCTACATTGGGGGTCACTCTTGCTTCATTGGAGGTCACTCTCGCTACACTGGAGGTCACTCTCGCTACATTGGAGGTCACTCTCACTACATTGGTGGTCACTCTCTCTATACTGGATGTCACTCTCACTATACTGGAGGTCGCTCTCATTGCATTGGAGGTCATTCTCACTATACTGGAGGTCACTCTTGTTACATTGGAGGTCACACGCACTATACTGGAGGTCACTCTCATTACATTGGAGGTCACTCTCATTACATTGGAGGTCACTCTCACTACATTGGAGGTCACTCTCACTATACTGGAGGTCACTCTCACTGTACTGGAGGTCACTCTCGCTACACTGGAGTTCACTCTCATTACATTAGAGGTCACTCTGACTACACTGGAGGTCACTTTCAATACATTGGAGGTCACTCTCACTATACTGGAGGTCACTCTCGCTACACTGGAGGTCACTCTCGGTACATTGGAGGTCACTCTCGTTACATTGGAGGTCACTCTCACTATACTGGAGGTCACTCTCATTACATTGGAGGTCACTCGCACTACATTGGAGGTCACTCTCGCTACACTGGAGGTCACTCTCACTACATTGGAGGTCACTCTCGCTACATTGGAGGTCACTCTTGCGACACTGGAGTTCACTCTCGCTACATTGGAGGTCACTCTCACTACATTGGTGATCACTCTCACTACATTGGAGGTCACTGTCGCTATATTGGAGGTCACTCTCACTATACTGGAGGTCACTCTCATTACATTGGAGGTCACTCTCACTATATTGGAGGTCACTCTCGCTACACTGGAGGTCACTCTCACTATACTGGAGGTCACTCTCGCTACACTGGAGGTCACTCTCATTACACTGGAGGTCACTCTCATTACATTGGAGGTCACTTTCGCTACATTGGGGGTCACCCTTGCTTCATTGGAGGTCACTCTCGCTACACTGGAGGTCACTCTCGCTACACTGGAGGTCACTCTCGCTACACTGGAGGTCACTCTCGCTACACTGGAGGTCACTCTCGCTGCACTGGAGGTCACTCTCGCTACACTGGAGATCACTCTCGATACACTGGATGGTCACTCTCTCTACACTGAGGTCACTCTCTACACTGGAGTTCGCTCTCGCGACTTTGGAGGTCACCCTCGCTACATTGGAGGTCACTCTCATTACATTGGAGGTCACTCTCATTACATTGGAGGTCACTTTCACTACACTGGAGGTCACTCTCACTATAATGGAGGTCACTCTCGCTACACAGGAGGTCACTCTCGCTACACTGGAGGTCACTCTCTCTACATTGGAGGTCACTCTCACTACACTGGAGGTCACTCTCGCTACACTGGAGGTCACTCTCGCTGCACTGGAGGTCACTCTCGCTACATTGGAGGTCACTCTCGCTACATTGGAGGTCACTCTCGCTACACTGGAGGTCACTCTCGCTACACTGGAGGTCACTCTCGCTACATTGGAGGTCACTCTCGCTACATTGGAGGTCACTCTCGCTACATTGGAGGTCACTCTCGCTACATTGGAGGTCACTCTCGCTACACTGGAGGTCACTCTCGCTACACTGGAGGTCACTCTCGCTACATTGGAGGTCACTCTCGCTACATTGGAGGTCACTCTCGCTACACTGGAGATCACTCTCACTACATTGGAGGTCACTCTCACTACACTGGAGGTCACTTTCGCTACACTGGAGGTCACTCTCACGACATTGGAGGTCACTCTCGCTACATTGGAGGTCACTCTCGCTACATTTGAGGCCACTCTCGCTACACTGGAGGTCACTCTCATTACATTGGAGGTCACTCTTGGTACATTGGAGATCACTCTCACTACATTGGAGGTCACTCTCACTACACTGGAGGTCACTCTCGCTACACTGGAGGTCACTCTCACAACATTGGAGGTCACTCTCGCTACATTGGAGGACACTCTCACTACATTGGAGGTCACTCTCGCTACATTGAAGGTCACTCTTGCTACACTGGAGGTCACTCTCTCTACATTGGAGGTCACTCTCGCTACATTGAAGGTCACTCTTGCTACACTGGAGGTCACCCTCACTATACTGGAGGTCACTCTCGCTACACTGGAGGTCACTCTCTCTACATTGGAGGTCACTCTCACTACTTTGGAGGTCACTCTCACTACATTGGAGGTCACTCTCATGACATTGGAGGTCACTCTTGCTACATTGGAAATCACTCTCACTACATTGGAGGTCACTCTCGCAACACTGGAGGTCACTCTCGCTACATTGGAGGTCACTCTCGCTGTCGTAAGAATGAGCCTTACGCGTGGTGAACTTAAAGTAAGCTTTAATCAACTAAAAAGGTGCTACATACAAAAGAGGTCTTACTCTATGCCTCCCCAGGAGCCAACTGATCAGTCCATATTTATCCTGGACTAATCACAGGAAGTGATGCAATAAAGTTCGAGACACAGGAAGCTGTATTGTGTTACCACACTCGCTACATTGGAGGTCACTCTCGCTACATTGGAGGTCACTTTCGCTACATTGGGGTCACTCTTGCTTCATTGGAGGTCACTCTCGCTACACTGGAGGTCACTCTCGCTACATTGGAGGTCACTCTCACTACATTGGTGGTCACTCTCTCTATACTGGATGTCACTCTCACTATACTGGAGGTCGCCCTCATTGCATTGGAGGTCATTCTCACTATACTGGAGGTCACTCTCGTTACATTGGAGGTCACTCGCACTATACTGGAGGTCACTCTCATTACATTGGAGGTCACTCTCATTACATTGGAGGTCACTCTCACTACATTGGAGGTCACTCTCACTATACTGGAGGTCACTCTCACTGTACTGGAGGTCACTCTCGCTACACTGGAGTTCACTCTCATTACATTAGAGGTCACTCTGACTACACTGGAGGTCACTTTCAATACATTGGAGGTCACTCTCACTATACTGGAGGTCACTCTCACTACACTGGAGGTCACTCTCGGTACATTGGAGGTCACTCTCGTTACATTGGAGGTCACTCTCACTATACTGGAGGTCACTCTCATTACATTGGAGGTCACTCGCACTACATTGGAGGTCACTCTCGCTACACTGGAGGTCACTCTCACTACATTGGAGGTCACTCTCGCTACATTGGAGGTCACTCTTGCGACACTGGAGTTCACTCTCGCTACATTGGAGGTCACTCTCACTACATTGGTGATCACTCTCACTACATTGGAGGTCACTGTCGCTATATTGGAGGTCACTCTCACTATACTGGAGGTCACTCTCATTACATTGGAGGTCACTCTCACTATATTGGAGGTCACTCTCGCTACACTGGAGGTCACTCTCACTATACTGGAGGTCACTCTCGCTACACTGGAGGTCAGTCTCACTATACTGGAGGTCACTCTTGCTACACTGGAGGTCACTCTCATTACACTGGAGGTCACTCTCATTACATTGGAGGTCACTTTCGCTACATTGGGGGTCACCCTTGCTTCATTGGAGGTCACTCTCGCTACACTGGAGGTCACTCTCGCTACACTGGAGGTCACTCTCGCTACACTGGAGGTCACTCTCGCTACACTGGAGGTCACTCTCGCTGCACTGGAGGTCACTCTCGCTACACTGGAGATCACTCTCGCTACACTGGATGGTCACTCTCTCTACACTGAGGTCACTCTCTACACTGGAGTTCGCTCTCGCTACTTTGGAGGTCACCCTCGCTACATTGGAGGTCACTCTCATTAGATTGGAGGTCACTCTCACTACATTGGAGGTCACTATCATTACATTGGAGGTCACTCTCACTGCATTGGAGGTCACTCTCACTACATTGGAGGTCACTCTCACTACATTGGAGGTCACTCTCGCTACATTGGAGGTCACTCTCGCTAAATTGGAGGTCACTCTCGCTACATTGGAGGTCACTCTCACTACACTGGCGGTCACTCTCGCTACATTGGAGGTCACTCTCATTACATTGGAGGTCACTCTCGCCACATTGGAGGTCACACTCATTACATTGGAGGTCACTCTCGCTACACTGGAGGTCACTCTCGCTACATTGGAGGTGACTCTCGCTACATTGGAGGTCACTCTCACTACACTGGAGGTCACTCTCGCTACATTAGAGGTCACTCTCGCTACACTGGAGGTCACTCTCGCTACATTGGAGGTCACTCTCACTACACTGGAGGTCATTCTCACTATACTGGAGGTCACTCTCACTACACTGGAGGTCACTCTCACTACACTGGAGGTCACTCTCACTACAGTGGAGTTCACTCTCGCTAAACTGGAGATCACTGTCACTACACTGGAGGTCACTCTCACTACACTGGAGGTCACTCTCACTACACTGGAGGTCACTCTCACTGCACTGGAGGTCACTCTCACTACACTGGAGGTCACTCTCGCTACACTGTAGGTCACTCTCGCTACAGTGGAGGTCACTCTCGCTACACTGGAGGTCACTCTCGCTACACTGGAGGTCACTCTCGCTACACTGGTGGTCACTCTCGCTACATTGGAGGTCACTCTCGCTACACTGGAGGTCACTCTCACTATACTGGAGGTCACTCTCACTACATTGGAGGTCACTCACACTACATTGGAGGTCACTCTCGCTACACTGGAGGTCACTCTCACTACATTGGAGGTCACTATCGCTACATTGGAGGTCACTCTTGCGACACTGGAGTTCACTCTCGCTACATTGGAGGTCACTCTCACTACATTGGTGATCACTCTCACTACATTGGAGGTCACTGTCGCTATATTGGAGGTCACTCTCACTATACTGGAGGTCACTCTCATTACATTGGAGGTCACTCTCACTATATTGGAGGTCACTCTCGCTACACTGGAGGTCACTCTCGCTACATTGGAGGTCACTCTCGCTACATTGGAGGTCACTCTCGCTACACTGGAGGTCACTCTCGCTACACTGGAGGTCACTCTCGCTAAATTGGAGGTCACTCTCGCTACACTGGAGGTCACTCTCGCTACATTGGAGGTCACTCTCGCTACATTGGAGATCACTCTCACTACATTGGAGGTCACTCTCACTACATTAGAGGTCACTCTCATTATATTGGAGATCACTCTCACTATACTGGAGGTCACTCTCACTGCATTGGAGGTCACTCTCACTACACTGGAGGTCACTCTCGCTACACTGGAGGTCACTCTCACTACACTGGAGGTCACTCTCTACACTGGAGGTCACTCTCACTACACTGGAGCTCACTCTCTCTACACTGGAGGTCACTCTCACTGCACTGGAGGTCACTCTCTCTACACTGGAGGTCACTCTCCTACACTGGAGGTCACTTCTCGCTACATTGGAGGTCACTCTTGCTACACTGGAGGTCACTCTCGCTACACTGGAGGTCACTCTCAGCTACATTGGAGGTCACTCTCACTACATTGGTGGTCACTCTCTCTATACTGGATGTCACTCTCACTACACTGGAGGTCACTCTCATTACATGGAGGTCACTCTCACTACACTGGAGGTCACTCTCACTACATTGGAGGTCACTCTCACTACTGGAGGTCACTCTCACTACATTGGAGGTCACTCTCACTATACTGGAGGTCACTCTCACTACACTGGAGGTCACTCTCACTACACTGGAGGTCACTCTCACTACACTGGAGGTCACTCTCACTATACTGGAGGTCACTCTCACTGTACTGGAGGTCACTCTCTCTACACTGGAGTTCACTCTCACTACACTGGAGGTCACTCTGACTACACTGGAGGTCACTCTCACTACACTGGAGGTCACTCTCTCTACACTGGAGGTCACTCTCTCTACACTGGAGGTCACTCTCACTGCACTGGAGGTCACTCTCACTACACTGGAGGTCACTCTCACTACACTGGAGGTCACTCTCACTACACTGGAGGTCACTCTCACTACACTGGAGTTCACTCTCACTACACTGGAGGTCACTCTCACTACACTGGAGGTCACTCTCACTACACTGGAGGTCACTCTCACTACACTGGAGGTCACTCTCACTACACTGGAGGTCACTCTCACTACACTGGAGGTCACTCTCGCTACACTGGAGGTCACTCTCGCTACACTGGAGGTCACTCTCGCTACACTGGAGGTCACTCTCGCTACACTGGAGGTCACTCTCGCTACACTGGAGGTCACTCTCGCTACATTGGAGGTCACTCTCGCTACACTGGAGGTCACTCTCACTATACTGGAGGTCACTCTCACTACATTGGAGGTCACTCTCACTACATTGGAGGTCACTCTCGCTACACTGGAGGTCACTCTCACTACATTGGAGGTCACTCTCGCTACATTGGAGGTCACTCTCTGCGACACTGGAGGTCACTCTCGCTACATTGGAGGTCACTCTCACTACACTGGAGGTCACTCTCACTACACTGGAGGTCACTGTCGCTACACTGGAGGTCACTCTCACTATACTGGAGGTCACTCTCACTACATTGGAGGTCACTCTCACTACACTGGAGGTCACTCTCGCTACACTGGAGGTCACTCTCACTACACTGGAGGTCACTCTCTCTACACTGGAGGTCACTCTCACTACACTGGAGGTCACTCTCGCTACACTGGAGGTCACTCTCATTACACTGGAGGTCACTCTCACTACACTGGAGGTCACTTTCGCTACATTGGGGGTCACTCTCGCTACACTGGAGGCAACTCTCGCTACACTGGAGGTCACTCTCGCTACACTGGAGGTCACTCTCGCTACACTGGAGGTCACTCTCGCTACACTGGAGGTCACTCTCGCTACACTGGAGGTCACTCTCACTGCACTGGAGGTCACTCTCGCTACACTGGAGATCACTCTCGCTACACTGGATGGTCACTCTCTCTACACTGAGGTCACTCTCTACATTGGAGTTCGCTCTCGCTACTTTGGAGGTCACTCTCGCTACATTGGAGGTCACTCTCATTACATTGGAGGTCACTCTCACTACATTGGAGGTCACTATCATTACATTGGAGGTCACTCTCACTGCATTGGAGGTCAGTCTCACTACATTGGAGGTCACTCTCACTACATTGGAGGTCACTCTCGCTGCACTGGAGGTCACTCTCACTACACTGGAGGTCACTCTCACTACACTGGAGGTCACTCTCACTGCACTGGAGGTCACTCTCACTACACTGGAGGTCACTCTCGCTACACTGTAGGTCACTCTCGCTACAGTGGAGGTCACTCTCGCTACACTGGAGGTCACTCTCGCTACACTGGAGGTCACTCTCGCTACACTGGTGGTCACTCTCGCTACATTGGAGGTCACTCTCGCTACACTGGAGGTCACTCTCACTATACTGGAGGTCACTCTCACTACATTGGAGGTCACTCACACTACATTGGAGGTCACTCTCGCTACACTGGAGGTCACTCTCACTACATTGGAGGTCACTATCGCTACATTGGAGGTCACTCTTTCGACACTGGAGTTCACTCTCGCTACATTGGAGGTCACTCTCACTACATTGGTGATCACTCTCACTACATTGGAGGTCACTGTCGCTATATTGGAGGTCACTCTCACTATACTGGAGGTCACTCTCATTACATTGGAGGTCACTCTCACTATATTGGAGGTCACTCTCGCTACACTGGAGGTCACTCTCGCTACATTGGAGGTCACTCTCGCTACATTGGAGGTCACTCTCGCTACACTGGAGGTCACTCTCGCTACACTGGAGGTCACTCTCGCTAAATTGGAGGTCACTCTCGCTACACTGGAGGTCACTCTCGCTACATTGGAGGTCACTCTCGCTACATTGGAGATCACTCTCACTACATTGGAGGTCACTCTCACTACATTAGAGGTCACTCTCATTATATTGGAGATCACTCTCACTATACTGGAGGTCACTCTCACTGCATTGGAGGTCACTCTCACTACATTGGAGGTCACTCTCGCTACACTGGAGGTCACTCTCACTATACTGGAGGTCACTCTCTGCACTGGAGGTCACTCTCGCTACATTAGAGCTCACTCTCGCGACATTGGATGTCACTCACACTGCATTGGAGGTCACTCTCATTATATTGGAGGTCACTCTCGCTACATTGGAGGTCACTTTCGCTACATTGGGGGTCACTCTTGCTTCATTGGAGGTCACTCTCGCTACACTGGAGGTCACTCTCGCTACATTGGAGGTCACTCTCACTACATTGGTGGTCACTCTCTCTATACTGGATGTCACTCTCACTATACTGGAGGTCGCTCTCATTGCATTGGAGGTCATTCTCACTATACTGGAGGTCGCTCTCATTGCATTGGAGGTCATTCTCACTATACTGGAGGTCACTCTCATTACATTGGAGGTCACTCGCACTATACTGGAGGTCACTCTCATTACATTGGAGGTCACTCTCATTACATTGGAGGTCACTCTCACTACATTGGAGGTCACTCTCACTATACTGGAGGTCACTCTCACTGTACTGGAGGTCACTCTCGCTACACTGGAGTTCGCTCTCATTACATTAGAGGTCACTCTGACTACACTGGAGGTCACTTTCAATACATTGGAGGTCACTCTCGCTACACTGGAGGTCACTCTCGCTACATTGGAGGTCACTCTCACTGCACTGGAGGTCATTCTCACTATACTGGAGGTCACTCTCACTACAGTGGAGGTCACTCTCACTACACTGGAGGTCACTCTCGCTACAGTGGAGTTCACTCTCGCTAAACTGGAGGTCACTGTCACTACACTGGAGGTCACTCTCACTACAATGGAGGTCACTCTCACTACACTGGAGGTCACTCTCACTACACTGGAGGTCACTCTCACTACACTGGAGGTCACTCTCGCTACACTGTAGGTCACTCTCGCTACAGTGGAGGTCACTCTCGCTACACTGGAGGTCACTCTCGCTACACTGGAGGTCACTCTCGCTACACTGGTGGTCACTCTCGCTACATTGGAGGTCACTCTCGCTACACTGGAGGTCACTCTCACTATACTGGAGGTCACTCTCACTACATTGGAGGTCACTCGCACTACATTGGAGGTCACTCTCGCTACACTGGAGGTCACTCTCACTACATTGGAGGTCACTCTCGCTACATTGGAGGTCACTCTTGCGACACTGGAGTTCACTCTCGCTACACTGGAGGTCACTCTCACTACATTGGTGATCACTCTCACTACATTGGAGGTCACTGTCGCTATATTGGAGGTCACTCTCACTATACTGGAGGTCACTCTCATTACATTGGAGGTCACTCTCACTATATTGGAGGTCACTCTCGCTACACTGGAGGTCACTCTCACTATACTGGAGGTCACTCTCGCTACACTGGAGGTCAGTCTCACTATACTGGAGGTCACTCTCGCTACACTGGAGGTCACTCTCATTACACTGGAGGTCACTCTCATTACATTGGAGGTCACTTTCGCTACATTGGGGGTCACTCTCGCTACACTGGAGGCAACTCTCGCTACACTGGAGGTCACTCTCGCTACACTGGAGGTCACTCTCGCTACACTGGAGGTCACTCTCGCTACACTGGAGGTCACTCTCGCTACACTGGAGGTCACTCTCACTGCACTGGAGGTCACTCTCGCTACACTGGAGATCACTCTCGCTACACTGGATGGTCACTCTCTCTACACTGAGGTCACTCTCTACATTGGAGTTCGCTCTCGCTACTTTGGAGGTCACTCTCGCTACATTGGAGGTCACTCTCATTACATTGGAGGTCACTCTCACTACATTGGAGGTCACTATCATTACATTGGAGGTCACTCTCACTGCATTGGAGGTCAGTCTCACTACATTGGAGGTCACTCTCACTACATTGGAGGTCACTCTCGCTACATTGGAGGTCACTCTCACTACATTGGTGATCACTCTCACTACATTGGAGGTCACTGTCGCTATATTGGAGGTCACTCTCACTATACTGGAGGTCACTCTCATTACATTGGAGGTCACTCTCACTATATTGGAGGTCACTCTCGCTACACTGGAGGTCACTCTCACTATACTGGAGGTCACTCTCGCTACACTGGAGGTCAGTCTCATTATACTGGAGGTCACTCTCGCTACACTGGAGGTCACTCTCATTACACTGGAGGTCACTCTCATTACATTGGAGGTCACTTTCGCTACATTGGGGGTCACCCTTGCTTCATTGGAGGTCACTCTCGCTACACTGGAGGTCACTCTCGCTACACTGGAGGTCACTCTCGCTACACTGGAGGTCACTCTCGCTACACTGGAGGTCACTCTCGCTACATTGGAGGTCACTCTCGCTACACTGGAGGTCACTCTCGCTACACTGGAGGTCACTCTAGCTACATTGGCGGTCACTTTCGCTAGATTGGAGGTCACTCTCACTACATTGGAGGTCACTCTCACTACATTGCAGGTCACTCTCGCTACATTGGAGGTCACTCTCGCTACATTGGAGGTCACTCTCGCTACATTGGAGGTCACTCTCGCTACATTGGAGGTCACTCTTGCTACACTGGAGGTCACTCTCACTATATTGGAGATCACTCTCACTGCATTGGAGGTCACTCTCGCTACATTGGAGGTCACACTCGCTACACTGGAGGTCACTCTCACTATATTGGAGGTCACTCTCGCTACATTGGAGATCACTCTCACTACATTGGAGGTCACTCTCACTACATTGGAGGTCACTCTCACTGCACTGGAGGTCACTCTCACTACACTGGAGGTCACTCTCACTATACTGGAGGTCACTCTCACTGCATTGGAGGTCACTCTCACTATATTGGAGGTCACTCTCGCTACACTGGAGGTCACTCTCACTATACTGGAGGTCACTCTCTACACTGGAGGTCACTCTCGCTACATTAGAGTTCACTCTCGCTACATTGGATGTCACTCTCACTGCATTGGAGGTCACTCTCTACACTGGAGGTCACTCGCGCTACACTGGAGGTCACTCTCGCTACATTGGAGGTCACTTTCGCTACATTGGGGGTAACTCTTGCTTCATTGGAGGTCACTCTCGCTACACTGGAGGTCACTCTCGCTACACTGGAGGTCACTCTCGCTACACTGGAGGTCACTCTCGCTACACTGGAGGTCACTCTCACTACACTGGAGGTCACTCTCGCTGCACTGGAGGTCACTCTCGCTACACTGGAGATTACTCTCGCTACACTGGAGGTCACTCTCTCTACACTGAGGTCACTCTGAACACTGGAGTTCGCTCTCGCTACTTTGGAGGTCGCTCTCGCTACATTGGAGGTCACTCTCATTGCATTGGAGGTCACTCTCACTACATTGGAGGTCACTATCATTACATTGGAGGTCACTCTCACTACATTGGAGGTCACTCTCACTACATTGGAGGTCACTCTCACTACATTGGAGGTCACTCTCGCTACATTGGAGGTCACTCTCGCTAAATTGGAGGTCACTCTCGCTACATTGGATGTCACTCTCACTACACTGGCGGTCACTCTCGCTACATTGGAGGTCACTCTCATTACATTGGAGGTCACTCTCGCCACATTGGAGGTCACACTCATTACATTGGAGGTCACTCTCGCTACACTGGATGTCACTCTTGCTACATTGGAGGTCACTCTCGCTACATTGGAGGTCACTCTCACTACACTGGAGGTCACTCTCGCTATATTGGAGGTCACTCTCGCTACACTGGAGGTCACTCTCTCTACACTGGAGGTCACTCTCACTACACTGGAGGTCACTCTCACTACACTGGAGGTCACTCTCACTACATTGGAGGTCACTCTCGCTACACTGTAGGTCACTCTCGCTACACTGGAGGTCACTCTCGCTACACTGGAGGTCACTCTCGCTACACTGGAGGTCACTCTCGCTACACTGGAGGTCACTCTCGCTACACTGGAGGTCACTCTCGCTACACTGGAGGTCACTCTCGCTACACTGGAGGTCACTCTCGCTACATTGGAGGTCACTCTCACTACACTGGAGGTCACTCTCACTACATTGGAGATCACTCTCACTACATTGGAGGTCACTCTCGCTACACTGGAGGTCACTCTCGCTACACTGGAGGTCACTCTCGCTAAATTGGAGGTCACTCTCGCTACACTGGAGGTCACTCTCGCTACACTGGAGATCACTCTCGCTACATTGGAGGTCACTCTCGCTAGATTGGAGGTCACTCTGACAACATTGGAGGTCACTCTCACTACATTGGAGGTCACTCTCGCTTCATTGGAGGTCACTCTCGCTACATTGGAGGTCACTCTCGCTACATTGGAGGTCACTCTCGCTACACTGGAGGTCAATCTCGCTACACTGGAGGTCACTCTCGCTACACTGGAGGTCACTCTCACTATATTGGAGGTCACTCGCGCTACATTGGAGATCACTATCACTACATTGGAGGTCACTCTCACTACATTGGAGGTCACTCTCACTACACTGGAGGTCACTCTCACTACACTGGAGGTCACTCTCACTATACTGGAGGTCACTCTCACTACATTGGAGGTCACTCTCGCTACACTGGAGGTCACTCTCTACACTGGAGGTCGCTCTCGCTACATTGGAGGTCACTCTCGCTACATTGGATGTCACTCTCACTGCATTGGAGGTCACTCTCATTACATTGGAGGTCACTCTCGCTACACTGGAGGTCACTCTCGCTAGATTGGAGGTCACTCTCACTGCACTTGAGGTCACTCTCGCTACACTGGAGGTCACTCTCACTATACTGGAGGTCACTCTCGCTACACTGGAGTTCACTCTCATTACACTGGAGTTCACTCTCGCTACATTGGAGTTCACTCTCGCTACATTGGAGGTCACTCTCACTATACTGGATGTCACTCTCATTACATTGGAGGTCACTCTCGCTACATTGGAGGTCACTCTCACTATACTGGAGGTCACTCTCACTACACTGGAGGTCACTCTCGCTGCACTGGAGGTCACTCTCGCTACACTGGAGGTCACTCTCGCTACACTGGAGGTCGCTCTCGCTACACTGGAGGTCGCTCTCGCTGCACTGGAGGTCACTCTCACTACATTGGAGATCACTCTCACTACATTGGAGGTCACTCTCACTATTATGGAGGTCACTCTCACTATACTTGAGGTCACTCTCACTACATTGGAGATCACTCTCACTACATTAGTGGTCACTCTCACTACATTGGAGGTCACTCTCACTTAATTGGAGGTCACTCTCACTACATTGGAGGTCACTCTCGCTACATTGGAGGTCACTCTCGCTGCATTGGAGGTCACTCTCGCTGCACTGGAGGTCACTCTCACTACATTGGAGATCACTCTCACTACATTGGAGGTCACTCTCACTATTATGGAGGTCACTCTCACTATACTTGAGGTCACTCTCACTACATTGGAGATCACTCTCACTACATTGGTGGTCACTCTCACTACATTGGAGGTCACTCTCACTTAATTGGAGGTCACTCTCACTACATTGGAGGTCACTCTCGCTACATTGGAGGTCACTCTCGCTACATTGGAGGTCACTCTCGCTACATTGGAGGATTGTGCATCTGCTCTCCAGTTTACATCTGTCATATATCCGATCAGCATGGGTGCCGCTTATGCTGTTTCATCTTGGACCTCAGATGTGGACCACGATGAGCCCCAGCAGCAACAACACCAGCAGCACCAGCAGGAGCAGCAGCAGCCTTCCCCTCACAGATCTGCCGCTCCACAGGAGAGAGGGGATGAACACAGCCCTGCAGCTCGCAGGAGGCAATATCCTCAACACAGGATATCTAGGCAGAGGATCAGCTTCCTGGACATGGCTGAGCACAAGTGCTTCAGGAGGCTCAGGCTATCGCCAGCTCATGGCAGACGTTTGTAGCCTGCTGGAAGACCTGCTGCCAAGTGGACCTGGTAGATACGCGTTACCAGTGGCTGTCAAAGTGACCAATGCCCTCAACTTCTTTGCCTTCCAGGGATCTGAAGGAGATATTTGCAGGATCTCACAGTTGGCCACCCACAGATGTATCACCCAGGTGACCGATACCATGTTTGCCAGGGCAGGCAGTTATGTACATTTTGCCACCGATAAATCCAGCCAGAATGAGCTGGCGCTCGCCTTTGAGGCTCTGGCTGGCTTCCCACAGTTGTAGGGCATCATTGACTGCACACATGTGGCCATCAAGGCACCCCCAGGTCACCCAAGAGTGTTCAGGAACTGCAAGGGCTTCCACTCTCTCAATGTGCAGCTTGCATGTAACCCCAAAAAGTATCATCATGCATGTGTGTGCCAGATTCCCAGGGAGCTGTCATGATTCATTCATCCTGTGCCAGTCCACCCTCCCTCAGCTCTTCACACCTCCTACCAGACTTACCAGCTGGTTGCTTGGAGACAAGGGGTATCCACTGAAGACATGGCTGATGACCACCCTTGAGGCAGTGCAGGCAGTGTGCCGCATCTGCAGCATGTGGGAGGTTGTGGAGAGCATTGTGATCCCGGACAATCATGTTTGCAGTAAGTGCCTGCATCTTGAGGAACTTCAGCTCAGAGTTTTTGAGCTGGAGTCTGAGGTACAGACATTGCGGGGCATCAGGGATGGGGAGAGTTACCTGGACACTTTGATCCAGGAGGCAGTCACGCCCCTTAGTTTAGGTAGTGGTACAGGTCTGGTTAGTGGTCAGGGACAGGAGGGTGTGACTGCAACTCAGGCAGGTAAGGGGACCCCAGGTGCAGTGCTGGAGGAGCCTTAGCCTTTGCCCTTGTCCAACAGGTATGAGGTTCTTGCTGCCTGTGTGGATGAGGGAAAATCCTGCAGGATGGATGAGCAAGCTGACCATGGCACCATGGTGCAGGAGGCCATTCAAGTGGGGGGAGTGAAAGGGATTGTAGTTGTAGTAGAGGACAGTATAGTCAGGGGGATAGATCCTGCTCTCTGCTGCCGTGACCGAGAGTTCCGAAGGTTGTGTTGCCTGCCTGGTGCCAGGTTAAAGACATCTCCTCGCGGCTGGAGAAGAACTTGGAGTGGGAGGGGAGGATCCAGTTGTCGTGGTCCACGTAGGAACCAACGACATAGATAGAAATAGGAATGAGGTTCTTCTGAGGGAGTTTGAGGAGCTAGGATCCAAATTAAAAAGCAGAACTTCAAAGTTAATAATCTCTGGATTGTTACCTGAGCCACGCGCAAATTGGCATAGGGACAAATAGATTAGAGGGTTAAATGCGTGGCTCAAAGAGTGGTGTGGGAGGAAGGGGTTTCAGTTCATGGGGTAATGGCACCAGTACTGGGGAAAGAGGGAGCTGTTCCATTGGGACAGGCTCCACTTAAACCAGGCTGGGACCAGTGTCCTGGTGAACCGAATAACTAGGGCAGTCGACAGGGCTTTAAACTAATGAAGGGGGAGGGGGGGTTGGGAGGGTTCAGGAAAGAATAAATTTAAAAGCAGCGACAGAAATGTCTAAGCTCTAGAGCAGAATAGGGATTTGGGTAAAAATAAGCAGAGTGGGCCAGGAAGGGACAGAGAGAGTAACAAAGGTAATAAGGCATCAGTGACTAAGGTGACTTCAGGGAAAAATAAATAAATCAAAGCTAAAGGCACTATATCTGAATGCGCGAAGCATTCGCAACAAAATAGATGAATTAATAGTGCAGATAGAAATGAACAGGTTTGATCTAATAGCCATGACAGAGACGTGGTTGCAAAGTGGCCAAGGTTGGGAACTAAATATTCCAGGATACATAACTTTTAGAAAGAATAGGCAAAATGGAAAAGGAGGAGGGGTAGCCCTGATAATAAAGGATGGGATAAAGACAGTAGAGAGAAAGGATCTTAGCTCCGAAAATCAAGAAGTAGAATCAGTTTGGGTAGAGCTAAGAAACAGCAAGGGGCAGAAAACATTGGTGGGAGTTGTTTATAGATCCCCAAACAGTAGTTGTAATGTAGGGCAGAGTATAAATCAGGAAATTATAGGCGCATGTAACAAGGGTAATACAGTAATCATGGGGGACTTTAATCTACACATAGACTGGGCAAATCAAATTCGCAGTAATAGTGTGGAGGATGAATTCATGGAATGTATGCAAGATAGTTTTCTAGATCAGTATGTTGAGGAACCAACTAGGGAACAGGCTATTTTAGATCTAGTATTGTGCAACGAGAAAGGGTTAATTAATAACCTTGTAGTAAAGGGGCCTTTAGGGAAGAGTGACCATAATATGATAGAATTTTGAGTTTGAAAGTGACTTAGTTAAATCCGAAACTCGGGTCTTAAATCTAAACAAAGCAAACTACGTAGGTTTGAGGAGTGAGTTGAGTAAGGTAGATTGGGAAACTGCATTAAAAGGTATGACAGTGGACGAGCAATGGCTAGCATTTAAAGAATTAATACATAATTTACAACAAATATACATTCCCTTAAGGCACAAAAACCCCACAGGAAAAGTGGTCCAACCGTGGCTAACGAGAGAAGTTAAAGATGGTATTAGATCAAAGGAAGAGGCTTATAATGTTGCCAAAAAGAGCAGTAAGCCTGAGGATTTGGAGGATTTTAGAATTCAGCAAAGGAGGACCAAGAAATTGATAAAGAAAGGGAAAATAGAATATGATAGTAAACTAGCGAGAGACATAAAAACAGACTGTAAAAGCTTCTATAGGTATGTAAAAAGGAAAGGATTAACAAAAGTAAATGTGGGTCCTTAAAGGCTGAGACAGGAAAAATTATAATGGAGAATAAGGAAATGGCATAGAAATTAAACAAATACTTTGTGTCTGTCTTCACAGAAGAAGACGCAAAAAACTTCCTGGAAATGGTGGAGAACCAAGGCTCTAGAGAGAATGAGGAACTTTAAGATATTAGTATTAGTAAAAATGTAGTACTGGAGAAATTAATGGGACTGAAAGCCAATAAATCCCCTGGACCTGATGGCCTACATCCTAGGGTTTTGAAAGAGTTGGCCATAGAGATAGTGGATGCATTGGTTTTCATTTTCTAAAATTGCATAGATTCTAGAACGGTTCTCGTGGATTGGAAGGTAGCAAATGTAATCCCACTATTTAAGAAAGGAGGGAGAGAGAAAACAGGAAACTACAGACCAGTTAGCCTGACATCAGTAGTAGGGAAAATGCTAGAATCTATTATTAAGGACGTGGTAACAAGGCACTTAGAAAATAATAATAGGATTGGGTAGAGTCAACACGGATTTATGAAAGGGAAATCATGTTTGACAAATCTATTAGAGTTTTTTGAGGTTGTAACTAGCAGAATAGATAAGGGGGAACCAGTGGATGTGATGTATTTGGATTTTCTGAAGGCATTCAATAAGGTGCCACACAAGAGGTTATTAAACAAAATTAGGGCTCGTGGGATTGGGGGTAATATATTAGCATGGATTGAGGATTGGTTAACGGACAGAAAACAGAGAGTAGGAATAAACGGATTATTGTCAGGTTGGCAGGCTGTAACTAGTGGGATACCGCAAGGATCAGTGCTTGGGCCTCAGCTATTCACAAACTACATCAATTATTTGGATGAGTGGCTCAAATGTAATGGCCCGAAAATTAGACCTAATACGCGAGAGTACGCACTGTGTACTCTCGCGTATTAGGTCCCGAATTGCCGGTTTCCTGCATGCACTGCGCATGCGCGGGAAACCGGCACTTCGTGTATTGCAAAGGGGGCGGTTCCTAAGTGAACCGCGTGCGCACTACAGGTTGTGCGCCGCAGTGCACTTAGTTTTTTTTCAGGTTTGAACGCGCAGGAAAGTGGTGAAGATTTTACACATAAAGAAAGCAGGCGTAGGACCCCCTTTTAACAAGGTAAGTAGTTAATTAAGTGTTATTTTAAAATTTTTCAACAGGTTTATCTTCTTTAGAGACTTTAAAGAAAGGTAAGTTTATTTTTATAACTTTTAAAAAGATTTTAAATTTTTTCAAAAATTTAATTTTTTGTTTAAAGTGGTTAATTTATTTAACTATAGTTATTTTATTAATGTGATGGATTTTTAAAAAATTTAATTGAGGTTTAGCTGTTCTTTTGGGGGCTTGTAGTATTCATAGCTTTGACAGCCCTTGCTGTCAAAACTATGAATGAAAGATGGTGTGCTGCCATTGGCTCTAACTGAATCACATGATCCCAGAGCTCGCACGAACTAATTGCGCCTTTGGGACACGCAAGCACTGCACGGTTGCAACAGGGAGAGGCCCTGAAACTGAAGTTCGTGTGGGCCCGAAACAAAAAGGTAGGCGCGGAGTGCGATATCGCGGGGAATCCTTACCCCCGCGGGAACCATCGATGTTTAATTTCTGGGCCAATATATCCAAGTTTGCTGATGAAACAAAGCTGGGTGGGAATGTAAGTTGTGAGGAGGATGCAAGGAGGCTTCAAGGGGATATAGACAGGCTAAGTGAGTGGGCAAGAACATGGCAAATGGAATATAATGTGGAGAAATGTGAAGTTATTCACTTTGGTAGGAAAAGTAGAAAAGCAGAGTATTTCTTAAATGGTGAGAGATTGGGAAATGTTGCTGTTCAGAGGGACCTGGGTGCCCTTGTACACGATTCACTGAAAATTAACATGCAGGTACAGCAAGCAATTAGGAAAGCAAATGGTCTGTTGGCCCTTATTACAAGAGGATTTGAGTATAAGACTAAAGACGTCTTACTGCAATTATATAGGGACTTGGTGAGACCACACCTGGTGTATTGTGTACAGTTTTGGTCTCCTTACCTAAGGAAGGATACACTTGCCATAGAGGGAGTGCAACGAAGGTTCACCAGACTGGTTCCTGGGATGGGGGGATTGTCTTATGAGGACAGATTGAGTAGACTAGGCCTATATTCTCTAGAGTTTAGAAGAATGAGAGGTGATCTCATTGAAACATACAGAATTCTTACAGGGCTTGACAGGGTCGATGCAGGGAGGATGAGTCTAGAACCAAGGGTCACAGTCTCAGAATAAGGGGTCGGCCATTTAGGACTGAGATGAGGGAAATTTCTTCATTCAGTGGTTGGTGAATCTTTGGAATTCTATACCCCAGAGGGCTATGGAAGCTCAGTCGTTGAGTATATTCAAGACAGAGTTTTTTAGATTTTTGAATATTAAGGGATTGAAGGGATATGGGAATAGTTCAGGAAAGTGGAGATGAGGTAGAAGACCAGCCATGATCTTATTGAATGGTGGAGCAGGCTCGAAGGGCCAAATGGCCTACTCTTACTCCTATTTCTTATGTTCTTATAGGAGGCCAAGCAATGAGACTGAAGAGTACTACAATCAAAGCCAAATGACGATGAGATGTGTAAGAGAGCAAGCAATCGGGATGCTGAAGATACGATTCAGATGCCTGGACAGATCTGAAGGAGCCCTTCAATACGCACCAGACAGGGTCTCCAGAATCATCGTGGTATGCTGCGCTCTACACAACTGAGCGCAGCAGCGAGGATTGGACCTGGTGGAGGAACAATTCGCAACGCGCAGAGCCTCTTCGAAAGAGGAGGAGGAACAGGAGGAGGAGGAGGAGGAGGAGGTACTTGATGTGGACATGGAACCAGCAGCGGTGCACATTGTTGTCTGGGATACCCAAGATGGCCAAATAATGGCACGATTTAGTTGAGTTGCACCAGTGCACCCATCTTGCATCCAGATGCTGAACCAACTTTCCCCCCCCACAACCAAAAAGCACTCCTAAAATTACCAAACCATTCCTTTCACAGATGCCCATTGCTCGCAGTTAAGTCATGTCTTACCATTCATTACAAGTGACAAGGCCACTTGCCGGGCAGCAGGCAAAAATGGGCAAGACAGGAAAGTGGTGCAAAGAAACAATTTTATGTGCCTCCAAATATCAACATAACCTTCACAGTGCAGCATTGCCTAACACATCTAAGTGCATACCATTGTGCAACTAGAATTCTTTCATCTTCATCTTCCTCTACGTCGTGCAACCCCTGTGGCTTCAGCAAGGGTAAATGCAGGCTGCTCATTCCCCTGCTTTGACTGCCAGATGTTTTTAGCTGACGTCCTCTCAGTTTTGAGGCCCGTGAGGGCCCCGCCAAAGATTGCTCCTCCTGCACCTGTGCAGGGGCAAACTCGGCCATCGGGAGACGAGGCAGCATGTGGGGCTCTGACTGGGGTGGGGGGGGGGGCAACGGGGGAGAAGTGGAAGCGCTTTGAGGAGCCCCCACTTCCATGTCGCCTCTCAACATCATCCCTCTCATGGCCCACCCGCACTTCCCTGTTAGCATGGAGCTGGAGAGCACTTTGCTGCGCATCAGTGGGGCGATGAATGGCCAAGGCTAGGTTTCTATCCATCCTTGTTAAAGTGGCATTCAGAGTGTACAAGCTATTAGTGAGAGCAAGCATGCACTCGTTTGAATGCCGCGTTTGATGCTGCATTCTGGTAGCCACCCATGGATGAACACATCGTAGCCATGGCCTGCGAGATCATGCCAGTCATGCTTGAGATGGACGCGTCCTTTCTCCCTGCAAGCGTGCACATCGCAGCTGGAAATCCTGCCAGAGCCTCATGCATTTTTTGCTGTTCCTCCAGAATCATCCTCTTTGTCAACGGCCCCTGAGGTTCAGTATCTTCGTCCAGCTGAGCAGAGCTTGGAGCGTCCTGCGCCCTCCGACAAGGACTCTCCACTGAAACATAGAAACATAGAAGATAGGAGCAGGAGTAGGCCATTCGGCCCCTCGAGCCTGCTCCGCCATTCGATGAGATCATGGCTGATCATCTAAACTCAGTACCATGTACCTGCCTTCTCCCCATATCCCTTGATACCTTTAGCTTTAAGAAATATATCTAACTCAACCTTGAATATATTTAATGACTTCGCCTCAACTACCTTCTGTGGTAGAGAATTCCACAGGTTCACCACTCTCTGGGTGAAGAAATTCTTCCTCATTTCTGTCCTAAATGGTTTACCCGTTATCCGTAGATTATGACCCCTGGTTCTGGACTCTCCGACCATCGGGAACATTCTTCCTGCATCTAGTTTGTCCAGACCTGTCAGAATTTTATATGTTTCGATGAGATCCCCTCTCATTCTTCTATACTCCAGTGAGTATAAGCCCAATCGACCCAATCTCTCCTCATATGTCATTCCTGCCATCCCAGGTATCAGCCTTGTGAATCTTCGCTGAACTCCTTCCATGGCAAGAACATCCTTCCTCAGATAAGGTGACCAAAACTGCACACAGTACTCAAGGTGTGGTCTCACCAAGGCCCTGTACAACTGCAGCAGGACATCCCTGCTCCTATACTCAAACCCTTTCGCTATGAAGGCCAACATACCATTTGCCTTCTTCACCGCCTGCTGCACCTGCATGCTTACTTTCAGCGACTGGTGCACAAGGACACCTAGGTCTCATTGCACTTCCCCTTCTCCCAATCTATTGCCATTCAGATAATAGTCTGCCTTTCTGTTTTTGACACCAAAGTGGATAACCTCGCACTTATCCACGTTATATTGCATCTGCCACGCTTCTGCCCACTCACCCAACCTGTCCAGATCATCCTGGAGTTTCTCGGTATCCTCCTCGCAGCACACACTCCCACCCAGCTTTGTGTCATCTGCAAACTTGGAGATATTACATTTAATTCCCTTATCTAGATCATTAATGTATATTGTGAATAGCTGGGGTCCAAGGACCGATCCCTGCGGTACCCCACTAGTCACTGCTTGCCACTCGGAAAAAGACCCATTAATTCCTACTCTCTGCTTTCTGTCCGCCAACCAGTTCTCTATCCAAGTCAATACCTTGCCCCCAATCCCATGTGCCTTAACTTTACCCACTAATCTCTTATGCGGGACCTTATCGAAAGCCTTTTGAAAGTCCAAATATACCACATCTACTGATTCTCCCTTATCTATTTTCCCAGTTACATCCTCAAAAAATTCCAGTAGATTAGTCAAGCACGATTTACCTTTTGTAAATCCATGTTGACTTTGTTCGATCCTGTCACTGTTTTTCAAATCCTCAGCTATTACATCCTTTATAATGAACTCTAGCATTTTCCCCACTACCGATGTCAGGCTTACAAGTCTGTAATTCCCCGCTTTCTCTCTACCACCCTTTTTGAATAGTGGGGTAACATTAGCTACTCTCCAATCCATGGGTACAGTTCCAGATTCCATCGAATGTTGGAAGATGATCAGCAATGCATCTACTATTTCTAGGGCCACTTCCTTAAGTACCCTAGGATGTCGATTATCAGGCCCTGGGGATTTATCGGCCTTCAATCCCGTCAATTTCCCTAACACCATTTCCCTGCAAATACTGATTTCTTTCAGTTCCTCCCTTTCATCAGACCATATGTTCTCCAACATCTCTGGGAGCTTATTTGTGTCCTCCTTTGTGAAGACAGAACCAAACTATGCATTTAATTGGTCTCCCATTTCTTTGTTCCCCATTATAACTTCCCCCGCTTCTGACTGCAAGGGACCTACACTTGATTTCACTAATCTTTTTCTCTTCACATATCTATAAAAGCTCTTACAGTCAGTTTTTATGTTCCCAGCAAGCTTACTTTCATATTCTATTTTCCCCTTCTTAATTAATCCCTTTGTCCTCCTTTGTTGAATCCTAAACTGCTCCCAATCCTCAGGGCTACCGCTTTTTCTGGCCAATTTATATGCCCTCTCCTTGGATCTTATGCTATCCCTAATTTCCCTTGTTAGCCACGGTTGAGTCACCCTTTTTGTTTTATTCTTATGCCACACTGGGATGTACAAATTCTGTAGTTCATCCATGCAGTCTTTGAATGTTTGCCATTGCCTATCCACAGTCAACCCCTTGAGTGACATTCCCCAATCAATCCTACCCAATTCGCGCCTCATACCATCGTAGCTTCTTTTATTTAAATTCAGGACCCTACTCTCTGATTCAACTACTTCACTCTCCATCCTAATGAAGAATTCTATCATATTATGATCACTCTGACCCAAGGGGCCTTGTACAACAAGATTGCTAATTAATCCTTTTTCGTTACATAATACCCAGTCTAAGATGGCCTGATCTCTGGTTGATTCCTCAACATATTGTTCCAGAAAACCATCTCGTAAACATTCTAGGAATTCCTCCTCCACAGTATTTTTACTAATTTGGTTAGCCCAATCTATATGTAAATTAAAGTCACCCATGATGACTGCTGTGCCCTTACTGCATGCTTCTCTAATTTCCCTTTTAATGCCGTCCCCAACCTCCGTATTACTGTTTGGAGGTCTATATACCACTCCCATTAACGTTTTCTGCCCCTTGTTATTTCTCAGTTCTACCCATACAGATTCCGCATCCTGTCCCTGTCTGCACCATCTGCTCTTGCTCACATGTGATGTGTGAGAAACCAGCTGACAACACTACATTCTCACTTAATGGTCCCACCAATGTGTGTGTATCTGTGCTGGTGCTTGGTGTGCCTGCGTCCTGTGACGTTGCACCCTCAGAGTTAGTGACCTCCTCTGAGGAGTCATCTTCCTCCTTTGGCTGGACTGGCTGTGGGACACTTGATGGGCTTGTGGGAGAGTAAAGACATGAATTAGATCTGTCATGATAAGAATGTTTTAAATGAACATTATGCACATGATCATATTTCACTAACTGCTGACATCAAGTGACTGTTGTATGCCATTTGGCTGTGTGATATTTAATTCTGTCACCAGGTAAATGGGAGCTCCCCTTCTCTCCATTTCCCACCACCATCAATGCAGATATTGCAGTTATCTCGAATGCCTCCTCCTCTGCTGCAGTCAGCCTGGCTATGCCTGGAGGGCCACCTCCGGTTCTCTGCCTCTCCCGGGTATTCTGTGCTCTCTTCTACTGCAAGGAGGGAAGCAAGAGATCCCTGAGTAAGAGTCATGGAATGAGTGGAATGAATGGATGGGCAACATCTGTCGAGGGAACGATGTGACATTGCATTAAGATGAGGGTGAGTGTCAGTGGTGGATGGTCAGATGGGGAAGTGAGTAAGTGCATAGATAGAGCGGGATGGGTGCACCTGCAAGGCAAGTGGGTATGAGGAGTAGGCCTGGGAAGAGTTTTGGGGTGACACGCACATCAGGATGTAGGGCAATGTGGCATTGTAGTCACCTTTCCTGATCTCATGAAGTCCTTAAATCTCTTCCTGCACTTTATCCAGGACCTCGCCATCACACTCCTGCTGCTCAATTCTTCTGACTCTAGCCATGCCTTCTTGGTGTCTGAGGCTGGCCTATTCCTCCCGTCAGCAGGGAATAGGGCCTTGCTGCAGGCCCTAACCTCTTGCAGCAGGAGGTCCAGGAGGCAAGACTGAATTGAGGGGCAGCTTTCAGATGATGAGATTGCATTTTTTCTTCTGCAATAAAACAAATCTCTCTACAAACAAACCGCTCTCTCTACAAACAAACCGACAGTGTCATCGACAGTGCTATCAAGCGGCACTCACTCACCAATAACCTGCTCACTGATGCCCAGTTTCGGTTCCGCCAGGACCACTCGGCTCCCGGGCTCATTAAAGCCTTGGTCCAAACATGGACAAAGCAGCTGAATTCATAGGTGAGGTGAGAGTGACTGCCCTTGACAACAAGGCAGCATTTGACCGAGTGTGGCATCAAGGAGCCCGAATAAAACTGAAGTCAATGGGAATCAGGGGGGAAAATGCTCCAATGGCTGGAGTCATACCTAGCACAAAGGAAGATGGTTGTGGTGGTTGAAGGTCAATCATCACAGCACCAGGACATCGCTGCAGGAGTTCCTCAGGACAGTGACCTAGGCTCAAGCATTTTCAGCTGCTTCATCAATGACCTTCCCTCCAACATAAGGTCAGAAATGGGGATGTTCGCTGATGACAGCACAGTGTTCAGCGCCATTTACAACTCCTCAGATAATGAAGCAGTCCTTGTCCACATGCAACAAGACCTGGACGACGTTCAGGCTTGGGCTGATAAGTGGCAGGTAACATTCACGCCACAGAAGTGCCAGGCAATGACTATCTCCAACAAGCGAGAGTCCAAACACCGCCCCTTGACATTCAACAGCATTACCATTGCCGAATCCCCCACCATCAAGATCCTGGGGGCCAGCATTGACCAGAAACTTAACTGGACCAGCCACATAAATACTGTGGCAACAAGAGCAGGTCAGAGGCTGGGTATTCTGCGGCGGGTGTCTCACCTCTTGACTCCCCAAAGCCTTTCCACCATCTACAAGGCACAAGTAAGCAGTGTGATGGAATACTCTCCACTTACCTGGATGAGTGCAGCTCCAACAACACTCAAGAAGCTCGACACCATCCAGGACAAAGCAGTATAGAAAGAAACATAGAAAAAATAGGAGCAGGAGTCGGCCATTCGGCCCTTCGAGCCTGCTCCGCCATTCAATATGATCATGGCTGATCCTCCATCTCAATACCATATTTCCGTTCTCTCCCCATACCCCTTGATGCCTTTTGTGTCTAGAAGTCTATCTATTTCCTTCAGAAATCTATTTCTCTCCTAAGGCCGCTTGATTGGCACCCTATCTACCACCTTAAACATTCACTCCCTCCACCACCGGCGTACCGTGGCTGCAGTGTGTACCATCTACAAGATGCACTGCAACAACTCACCAAGGCTTCTTTGTCAGCACCTCCCAAACCTGTGACCTCTTCCACCTGGAAGGACAAGGGCAGCAGGCGCATGGGAACACCACCACCTCCAAGTTCCCCTCCAAGTCACACACCATCCTGACTTAGAAGTATATCGCCGTTGCTTCATCGTCGCTGGTCAAAATCCTGGAACTTCCTACCTAACAGTACTGTGGGAGTACCTTCACCACATGGATTGCAGTGGTTCAAGAAGGCGGCTCACCACCACCTTCTCAAGGGCAACTAGGGATGCTAGCCTTGCGAGTGACACCCATATCCCATAAAAAAACAAATTAAAAAATCCACTCTCTCTACAAACAAACCACTCCCTCTCCCACCAAAGTCTCTCCAAACTCCACCAACCTTCAACTGCCATCTGTGCATTGCTCCTTTAAATACCTGAGCTGAATTGGACCCCTGTGTGAAGTCATCACTCCGGCTCCCATTAACTGGTCGGGAAACGCAGAAGTCAGATGCACGTGACCTCCTGATTGCCATGCTGGGCAGGCGCTGGGGGCTCCTCGCTGATATTGTGCCCACTCAGCGGCCCCAGAACCGAAGGTCTCCCCCGTGAATTTTGCATGAGCTAATAGATGGTCCATCATCTTCTGGCTAGAAATGGCACGCTCCTCGCTCTTTACTTTTACATTATTGGACTGAAAAGATAGCCCCGAATTTAACCCAGTGTGAGAGGTCAGCGTGCGGTGGGGCGGCGGGTGGGGGTTGGGGGTGAGAGTGAGAGTGGCAGGCTCGCTCTGATTCACAACTCACTGATATGAGGCCCGGGGCATTTTAACTCCCGGCCTCACTTCCATACTGGAATGTGGTCGGCGGAGTACGGGAAGGGTCTCCAGCAAGGTAGGTAAAGGAGGGGGTGTCCCTGGTGAAGCCCGGGGTGAGGGTCTGGGGTGTGGCCGGGCAGGAGTCCTGCTTGGTCTATTTAATTGAGACCCAGGAGTTAAAATGGCTGATGCCCCACCCTCATCCCGCTGGTGCCAATTAAAATTGGGGCTAAAGAGTTGTTCAGTGTTCAGGTCCTGAGGGAAAAAAACATAATTTCAACTCATCTTTTTTCTGGCATTCCAGCCACATCACTGGCCTGGATCTTCCTGCTGCCCATCCTCCTTCGTCCCTTCCTCCGCCCCCCTTTCTCCCTACGCCACTACCCCTTCCCCTTGCCCCCTGCCCCCCCACCTCCTTCCCACAGCCCCAATTCCCATTCCCCTGCCATCCCTCTACTCTTGTGCCCTGCTGGAAGCCAGTACACCTCATCACACCGTGTGCCCCGGCCTTCAGTCTTACACAGGCCTCTGACGGATCAGAGCCAAGGAAAGCTCTGTTTGTCTCCAGCCCCCCGGCACCTCCCCCTCCCCACCCTCACCCATTCCTGGCATTGACAGCATTGTAAAGGCTTGGCGGAGATTCCAATATCACCTGACCCAATGGTTCCCAGACAAGTTCTGGGCCCACCTGCTCCAGAAAAGCTGTTGAATTCTGGCTCCAGATTCTTTCTGACAAATCCACATTGTACCAAATCTGCAATTCTTCCACAGAATTAAAAACCCAGGCCTAGAAATCTGATAAGGCCCGAAAACGGGCAGTGCCACCGCGGGGCGAGATTTGCACATGCCCGTAAAAGAATCACGGGCAGCACGTTATCTTGGTGCTGCCTGCTGATTTGAATGATTTCAGTGCAGGCTATTGTGCGTCGCGTTGCTTCAGACGGTGCGCTCAGCAGGAGGCCCAATGTAGCGTGGCCGCAGCGTCCCTGGAGCGAGGCAGCTTTTTCTTAAAGTAAGGCTGTCATTTTAGAAAGCAGTCTTGAGCCCTTAAAGGGGAACTGTCTTCTGAAATAAAAATAGGCAGTCTGTCGCCCTTAGAGTTCAACTGCCTTCTGAACAAGAAACATTCAAAATCATTCCAAACTAGGCAGTCTTCAGCTCTTAAAGCTGAACTACCTTTGGCAAGTAAAAAATGGTAAAAGTTCTTCAGCACCAATGTTCCTTCTGAGCCGCACGGTCGTGCAGCTCTCTGCCGGTCCTGCACAGCCCGGGACTGGCTTTTCTAATGTAAAATTTTGCGCGTGCACGAAACTGTGAATGGGCCGCTCAGCCCCTTAAAGGGGCCACGCACACATAAAAAAATTAGGGGGAACCTTGTTCAGCACTAACACACATTTTATAAAGCGTTGGTTAGGCCACAACTGGAGTATTGCGTCCAGTTCTGGTCACCACACTTTAGGAAGGATGTGAAGGCCCTTGAGAGGGTGCAGAGGAGATTTACCAGAATGGTTCCAGGGATGGGGGATCATAGCTACAAGGACAGGTTGGAGAAGCTGGATTTGTTTTCATTAGAGCAAAGGAGATTCAGGGGTGATTTGATAGAGGTGTACAAGATTATGATGGGTTTGGATAGGCTAGACGGGGAAAGGCTGTTCCCACTAGTTGATGGTACAAGGACTAGGGGAACACAGATTTAAGGTTTTGGGCAAGAGATACAGGGGGAACGTGAGGGAAAACTTTTTTACGCAGCGAGTGGTGAGAATCTGGAACTCGCTGCCGACGGAAGTGCTGGAAGCGGAGACACTCAATGTTTTCAAGGGGAGACTGGATAGGCACTTGAGGGAAATAAACTTGCAGGGCTACGGGGATAGAGCGGGGGAATGAGACTGACTGGATTGCTCTGCAGAGAGCAGGCACGGACTCGATGGGCCAAATGGCCTCCTTCTGTGCCGTTATGACTCTATGGGGGAGAAATTTGGTATCGCCCCGTTTGGGGCGCAATTATTGGCCGTGCGCAAAGTTTAGCGCCTGGCGCAAACTATCGCCTCCGATTGCAAACTTGGCTTCTATCACCCCTGGAGGTGATTGGAGCGCTAAATCAGGCGCTACACACCTGTCTTAAGGTGCAAAGGCCGGGGAGCGAGGCGTTACCTCAGAGCGCGGGCGAAGCTCAGTTGATGTCAATTAGCAATGGAACACAGACACACTGGCGCCGGCTAGTTCTGAAAGGAGAGGGTTGATCTTGCTCTCCAGCCACACCCTGCTCATTGCAGCCTTGAATCTCGGCCTGGAGAGACCTGTGCATCAATTCTGCTGCAAAGGACTATGGAGAGGGCCAGGGAACGAGCTCAGCGCTTCAGTGACCGGGCCTTGGTGGCTCTGGTTGGCGCAGTGGAGCGCCGAAGAGCAATACTGTACCCTGAGAGTGGCAGGAGGCCTTTGCCCCGCGACTACAGAAGAGTGTGGAGTGAGGTGGCTCATCACGTCTCCTCCAGGAGCATGGTGCCCAGGACCCATACTCAACGTCGCAAAAAGTTCAACGACCTCACTCGGGTGGTCAGGGTGAGTGGCTGCTTTTCAATACCTCTCCATCCCTCCATCTCAACCTCACTCTATGGCCAGAGGGTGTAAAAACCCCAATGCCCAACACTCATCCAAGACCTATGGCCATCTCATTTACTTCAGCTGAGGAAGGAGCAAATCGATAGCTCCGAAAGCTTGTGATTTCAAATAAAACTGTTGGACTATAACCTGGTGTTGTGCGACCTCTCAATTTCATCTCATAAAACACACACGCACATTCCACACCTTGCATAAATTAAGGGCTGTTCAACTATGGGAGGCACATCAGGCAAGCACATGGCTGCATATTTACTCAGACGCCACCCTTTTTCTTGCAGGCCAAGCTATCTCATAATAGGAGACAGCAGCAACGGACGGGTGGAGGGCGGCCTCAGCTGCAACCCCTCAGCGATCTGGAGGCGCGCGTCCACAGGATTGTGGCAAGCCAGGTGATCGGTCCCGTCGCCACTGGAGAGGCCCACCCCGTTCGGGATAGCATTGGTAAGGTCATCACCTTTTTCTCCTCCCTCATTCCACTTGTCCCTCACAACACCAGCCTTTGACACTTTCAATCCAACTTACTAAATCGCTGCACTCCTTCCTCCCTTACTGCCCCCCTGTACTGACGCTAAAGCCACTCTTGTACCTCCCTGCTTTCAGATGGTGATTCACCAGCTGAGGAGACGGGCCCTCTAGCTGCCAGTGGGAGTGAAGCCGCAGGCGAGGAGGAAGATGAAGCCGGAGCATCAGTGCCACCCTCTCCCGAGGAAGCCCATGCCCACACTGGGAACACATCTTCCCTGGAGGGGAGCAGGGGGGAAGGGTCTGATGAGGGTGAAGCTCCGGGACCCAGCGGGCTGCAGCAACGCGATGGGGGTAGGGAAGCACGGGGGCCTTCTCCCGGAGGGAGAGCAGGCCAGCGAGTCCTGCTGCACTGGATGCAGAGGAGGAGGGGCTCATCGCTGAAATGAACACCCAGGCAGTGAACATGCACACTCAGCTCATGGGTGCAATGGGAAGGGTGCCCGAAAGCATTGATGGACTGGCAAGGAGTGTGGAGCACGTCGCTGTAACACAGGCAGATGCCACGCAACTGCTTAGTGCTGCAATTCAGTCACCGGCTGCCGTGGTCCAATCTCAGACTGCTCTCATGCAGACTCAGATTGAGGCCACGCAAGCACTGACTGCTGCCATCATCGCTGGTTCGGCCACAATACCCCGAGGCTCTCACGGCACCGCAGCAGGCCAGCAATTTATGCTCCAGCAGATTGCTCCAGATGCTGAGGTGCTGCCCCGTGGGAGTGCCAGTGTGTCGGTCGAGCAGGGAGTTGCTGTCCTCTCTCAGGATGACAGCATTTCTGCTCCCACCACTGTCACTTCCACATTGCACTTGTCACCACCTGTAGCCCAGACTGCTGCCACCCATGCAGAGTTGGTGCAGTCTGCAGCCGGGCCCGCCAGGCCCAGAGCTGGTCGAGGCCGTCCTTCAATGGCATCTGTAGTCTCAGGTTCTGACAATCAGCAGCCTTCCACCAGCCTTGCTGCAGCCACTGGGGTCCCATTACGGAGGAGCAGTAGGGTGGGAAGGGGGGGAAGTGCGCAAGGGAAGGAGATCACCCTCGAAGGGCAAAAAGTAGGAGGTCTCAAGAAATGTTGGGAATGTTTTTATTAAAGGCCGAGGTTCGTTTGAAAAATTTTGTTTAGTGTTTTGGACATTATCTCCAGCTTGTGAGAACCAGTTATGTTAATTAATGATTTGTTGTGTTTGTTTCTATTAGTTTGTCATGAATAAATTACACACATAGAGTTTGTAAAATAAAAAAGTTGTTGTATTCAAAATGTACATGTTTGGCCTTGGGAATCATTGCTGCCTTGGCCGGCTATAGAGCTGCGGGTTGCTTTCCATGATGTTGTTCTCCATGCCAGAAGCCATCTTCTGAGTAGGGGCCTCAGAAGCAGCTTGTTATCAGCCGTTGATGGATGGCCCTTGCAGTTTCAACATTGTGGGCCACCCTCCCGCCTTGGTGCTGCTGCTGATCATCCTTCTCCTCTTCCTCCTCCTCCTCCTCCTCCGGTGGTGCTCCAAGGCCTGGTGGCATTGGCTGGGTCCTGAGAATTGCCAGGTTATGAAGAATGCAACACACAACTATGAAGAGGGAGACTCGCTCAGGAGAGTGCTACAGGGCTCCTCCTGAGTGTCCCAGACAGCGGAACCGTTGCTTGAGCACGTCGATCGTCTGCTCAATTATGTTCCTGGTGGCAATATGGCTCTCATTGTACTGCAGCTCAGCAGGGATGTTGGGGTTATGGAGCAGTGTCATCAGCCAGGTGCAGAGTGGATAACCCTTGTCCCTGAGGAGCCAACCACTTGGCTGATGCGGCACCTGGAAAAGGTCTGGCACACCAGTCTGGCGCAGGATGAAAGCATCGTGGCTGCTGCCAGGATAGAGGGCATTGACAGCGAGTATCAGCTGTCTGTGGTCACACACCAACTGGACGTTTAAGGAGTGGAACCCCTTGCGGTTTCGGAAGACCTCTGCATTCTCATGCGGTGCCGGCAATGCCACATGCTTGCAGTCAATGGCTCCCTGCACCATGGGGGAGCCCGCTATCCTCGCAAAACCTAATGCGCATTCATGCTGTTTGGCCTTTGTCATCGGGAAAGGTATGTACTGGCGTCTCCTTTTATAGAGGACATTTGTCACCTCCCGGATACAGCAATGGACCGCGAACTGGGAGATATTGGCGATGTCACCAGTAGCTGCTTGAAAGGAGCCGGTGGCATAAAAATTCAGAGCCACTGTGACCTTCACTGCCACCGACAGAGACGTCCTGGTCCTGAGTTGAGGCTGCAGATCTGGTTGCAGCAGGTGGCAGAGCTCAGTGACCACCTCCTTGCTGAAGCGCAGCCTGCGCAAACACTGCTCCTCAGACAAATGAATGTAGGAGAATTGTTCCCGGAATACCCTGGGAGGGTAAGGTCTCCTGTGCAGAGGCCTGTTGGCCCTCCTCCGTCTGGCCATGATTGCCATTCTCTCTCTGCGTCTCTGCTGCCTCTTATTCTGCAGGCGCAGGACGACGCCCCGAATCAGTGCAGCCCCCAGAGTCTCTTGACAATCGAAGTAATGAAGGTCAAATCCAAAAGAACCTGCAAAGTGATGCTCAGGCCCCAAAACTACTTCACACAGCGTTGATTCTCTGCAGAAGTCTCTCCTTCTCTCTCCCAGAATCTCTCTCTCTGTCAGAATGAGTGGTGCAAAAATGTCTCCCACAAAAAAGGCAGGAAGAGGGCGCCTTTAAATAGCACTCCCCCAGCCCCTTCCTGACTGCAAAACGTTCCACTCTCCCTGTCATTGCTTGCGGCAGGCGGAAAGGAAGGGGGCGCCACTCAATATCTGGTCTGGTGCGCTACCGGGGCGTTGCACGCTCAACTGACGTCACGATCTGCGGGCGCAGGAGATCGGGGCGGTAGAGTTTAGCGCCGCCGCAAAAACTCTGGTCAATTTCGCGAGCGGCGCAAACATTGCCGCGCCCAGGCGCTAGTGCGCCCCATTAGCTCCCTCTTAGGGCGCTAACGGGAGGCGCAAAGCAACCGAATTTTCCCCCATGACTCTATGACATGACGCAACAGGCCAGGGAAGGGGCACTAAGGGTCTTACACGCAGCACTCCAGATTTGTGCAGGAGGTCAACACTGGAAGAGAGGTCCTCTACCCACAGGGGGGGCGAGGAGGCCCTCCAGAAAGAAAGACGCGGGACCAGATCGCCGAGCCGATCACTGCCAGCAGTGTTGCCCCCAGGACCTGGCTCAGTGCCCAAAGAAGTCTCATGAACTCAGATGAGTGGTCAAGGTCAGTTAGTGCATCTTCAAAAGTTGTCTTCTACCAACTGCACCACTTGCCCCACACACTGCTCAATGCACCACACCCCTATCACTCACCTACCAACAATCTGTACAATCACAAGGCACACCTCACATTCCTAGCCTCACCTCACCCGCTTGGAGGAGACGGTGCTGGCCATTCTTGGCAGGGGCATGGCTGAGCCCTTGGCCAGCGACGGGGCTGAAAGAATACAAGATGCCGGTATCCTCATACATTATCCTCCTTCTCACATCCCACTTCCCCCTCATCCCACAATCTCTTCTGATGTACAAGCTGAACATGGTGTAAGCATGCACCTCTTGCTTTCCCACCCTCCCCTCTCCACAACCCTACGCTTGCGCCTTCTTCATTTCAGGCACCCAAGAAATCCAGCCAGTGGTTGACCAAGAAGAAGAAAAAAAGCTGGAACACCGTCACTCGATTTGACACTCCCAGCCACGAGCTGCTCAAGACCATCCTGCAAGGCCGTCTGCAGTCTCCCCCACTGAAAGTCAGCAGCCTTCCACCAGCCATGCTGCAGCCACTGGGATAGGCAAAGGCACACACAAGACAGTCACTAAGGGAATGCACAAGGATAATGAGTTGATTTCTTGATGTCATATTGGATGCATATATGGATAAAGTTGGATTGGAAAGTTTGCTTTGTGGTGGCTTTTATTTCAGCATTGTGGCCAAGAGGACGCTGTGATGGTCAGTAACAGAGGGACGGTAAGGTGTGGGCAGATATTGAAAGGGAAATTTGGGTTGTGTTTACTGGTACCGCAGGCGGATGATTCCGTCCCAGGTATCCAGGTCAGAAAGGGGCTGTCTAGATTGCATCCTTCCTTCTGCTTCCTCCTCTTCTGCTTTTTCCTCTTCCCTCTGCGAGCAGCTTGTCCCCTTTGCTGCCTCTGCTTCATCTCCATGTGCCCCCCAGGACTCTGAGCAAGAGGTCTTCTCAGAGGCAAAATACTGCGGATGCTGGAAATCTGAAATAAAAACAAAAAATGCTGGAAATGCTCAGCAGGTCAGGCAGCATCTCGACCTGAAACAGTAACTCTGTTTCTCTCTCAGATATTGCCGCCTGACCTGCTGAGTATTTCCAGCATTTTCTGTCTTCTTAGAGGCCTTCCTTTAACATCCAAAGCCTGCAAACATCCAGCAGCACTCCCTACATTCCCTGCACACTTTAACAACTTTTTAAATGTATTGTACCAGGCCACTACTTCAATAAAATATAAAAGAAACACTCCAAAAGCTGAAATCAAAACTTACCTGAAAGATTGGTGAGTCCCTTTAAGAAGTGCTGATAGCGTCTCTGCAGTACTGCTGCACACATGTTCTTCCATACATGTTTCCCTGCCACAGTAATGAAATGTCTCTCATCAAAGTCACAAATGAAATTCTTTCTGACTGTGACCATGGTAAACAATCCCTCCTCGTCCTTCTCGACCTGTCTGCAGCCTTTGACACGGCTGACCACACCATCCTCCTCCAACGCCTCTCCACCGTCGTCCAGCTGGGAGGGACTGCACTCGCCTGGTACCATTCTTATCTATCTAATAGTAGCCAGAGAATCACCTGCAATGGCTTCTCTTCTCGCTCCCACATTGTTACCTCTGGTGTCCCCCAAAGATCTATCCTTGGCCCCCTCCTATTTCTCATCTACATGCTGCCCCTCGGCGACATCATCCGAAAACACAGCATCAGTTTCCACATGTACGCCACCAACACTCAGCTCTACTTCACCCCTCACACTGTCTCTAAATTGTCAGACTGCTTGTCCAACATCCAGTACTGGATGAGCAGAAATTTTCTCCAATTAAATATTGGGAAGTCCCAAACCATTGGCTTCGGTCCCGGCCACAAACTCCGTTCCCTAGCTACCTAATGTTTCCTACATTACAACAGTGACTATACTTCAAAATTACTTCATTGGCTGTAAAGCGCTTTGGGACATCCGATGTTCATGAAAGGCGCTATATAAATGCAAGTCTTTCTTTCTTTCTTTTCACCAACTCCATCTCTCTCCCTAGCATCTGTCTGAGGCTGAACCAGACTGTTCGTGACCATGGTGTCATATTTGACCCTGAAATGAGCTTCCGATCACATATCTGCACCATAACTAAGACCGCCTAGTTCCACCTCTGTAACATCGCCCGTCTCCGCCCTTGCCTCAGCTCATCTGCTGAAACCCTCATCCGTACCTTTCTTACCTCTAGACTTGACTATTCCAACGCACTCCTGGCTGGCCTCCCACATTCTACCCTACGTAAACTTGAGGTCATCCAAAACTTGGTTGCCCATGTCCTAACTCGCACCAAGTCCCGTTCGCCTATCTCCCCTGTGCTCGCTGACCTACATTGGCTCCCGATTAAGCAACATCTCGATTTTAAAATTCTCATCCTTGTTTTCAAATCCCTCCATGGCCTTGCCCCTCCCTATCTCTGTAATCTCCTTCAGCCCCACAACCTCCCGAGATATCTGCACTCCTCTAATTCTGCCCTCTTGAGCATCCCTGATTATAATCGCTCAACCATTGGTGGCCGTGCCTTCTGTTGCCTGGGCCCTAAGCTCTGGAATTCCCTCCCTAAACCTCTCCGCCTCTCTACCTCTCTTTCCTCCTTTAAGACGCTCCTTAAAACCTACCTCTTTGACCAAGCTTTTTCTCCTTATGTGGCTCGGTGTCAAATTATTTTGTCTTAAAATACTCCTGTGAAGTACCTTGTGACGTTTTACTATGTTAAAGGCGCTATATAAATACAAGCTGTTGTTTTTGTTTTAGAGAGGGCGCTATGGCGTGTGGCGATGTCCAAAATCGCAGTCATACATCAAATCAGACATTGCACGGCGATTGACCTCACGATCTGCACATTTGAATTTGAGAGGCGCTGACGACCTCTCCAAATGGCAGCCGCCATGTCCCGCACCAGAACCGGGCAGAAGCGAAGCGGCCACCATTTTGTGAAGAAATACAGCGCTAACGGTCGGCGGTAATGTAGGGAATTTCATGGCTTCAGTCTTCTCCAGTACTGAGATGTAAAATTTGATATAACTAGGAGTCGTAGAATGTTTCTATGTTCTTTCAGTCTCGGGAGAATGCTGTTTTATATTTAATAATCTGTCTCTTAACCTTTGTCTACAAAACTGTGCACTGCTTTTCTCTGATGAAAATGTTGCTGCATAAAACTGAACTATTCAATTCATTTTCATATTCAAATCTGTGCTGGTTCGTGCCCCAACAATTACAAAAGCTGCCAGATTCCCTGTGAACAGTCAGCCCCAGAGCCCAGATAAAAGCCTTTTGATGCAATTAAACAAAATAGCAGCAGCTGCTGACAACACATTGGAAGCAAGCAAATGGTTTCATCGGCAAAATCAAATCCACTTTTACAGCTTTACTACAAACGTTATTGACAAGTTGTCGAAGAAAAACATCCAGAATTATTCTGCAGGAAGAGCAGAGTTCTATAAAGCCATTCGCTGAGCTCATGCTTTGATGGCTGTGATAGGTTTTTTTGAAGCAAACAGTGTTTTTTTCATTTTCAAATGCCAAAACTTATCTGTGACTGTGTGTGTATGTGTGTGTATATCTGTGTGTGTGTATCTGTGTGTGTGTATCTGTGACTGTGTGTGTATGTGTGTGCGTGCATCTGTGATTGTGTGTGTATGTGTGTGCATGTATCTGTGACTGTGTGTATATCTGTGTGTGTGTATCTGTGACTGTGTGTGTATGTGTGACTGTGTGTATATCTGTGTGTGTGTATCTGTGACTGTGTGTGTATGTGTGACTGTGTGTATATCTGTGTGCGTGTATCTGTGATTGTGTGTGTATCTGTGACTGTGTGTGTATCTGTGTGCGTGTATCTGTGATTGTGTGTATATCTGTGTGTGTGTATCTATGACTGTGTGTATGTGTATGCGTGTATCTGTGACTGTGTGTATATCTGTGTGTGTATCTGTGACTGTGTGTGTATGTGTGTGCGTGTATCTGTGACTGTGTGTATATCTGTGTGTGTGTATCTGTGATTGTGTGTGTATCTGTGACTGTGTGTGTATCTGTGACTGTGTGTATATATCTGTTTCTGTGTGTATCTGTGACTGTGTGTATATCTGTTTCTGTGTGAGTGTGATTGTGTAAACTCTCATCTATGCTTTTGTTACCTCTAGACTTGACTATTCCATTGCTCTCCTGGCTGGCCACCCTTCTTCCACCATCCATAAACATTAGCTCATCCAAAATGTTGCTGCCTGTATCCTAACTCGCACCAAGTCCTGTTCACCCATCACCCCTGTGCTCACTGACCAACATTGGCCCCTGCTCCAGCAACATCTCAATTTTAAAATTCTCATCCTTTTTTTCAAATCCTTCCATAGCCTCACCCCTCCTTATCTTTTTAACCTCCTCCATCCCTGCAACCCTCTGTGCTCCTCCAATTCTCTTGAGCATCCCTGATTTTAATCGCTCCACCATTGGTAGCCGTGCCTTCTGTTGCCTAGACCCTAAGCTCTGGAATTCCCGGCCTAAACCTCTCCACCTCTCTAACTCTCTCTCTCCTCCTTTAAGACGCGCCTTAAAACCTACCTCTTTGACCAAGCTTATGGTCACCTGTCCTAATATCTTCTTATGTGGCTCGTTGTCAAATTTTCTTTGATAATCACTTCTGTGAAGCGACTTGGGATATTTTACTTTAAAGGCGCTATATAAATGCAGGTTGTTATATCTGTGTGTGTGTCTGTGTGTGTGTATCTGCGTGTGTCTGTGTGTGTGTGTCTGTGTGTCTATGTCTGTGTCTCTGTGTGTGTCTGTGTGTGTGTCTGTGTGTGTATCTGTGTGTGTGTCTCTGTGTGTCTGTGTGTGTCGGGGTGTGTCTGTGTGTGTGCCTATGTGGGACAGATTCGGTGGCGCCCCAGTGCCGTAAATTCAGTAGTAGCGCCTCAAGCAGCTACTGGAAGCATTCCCCTCCTTCTTGGGGCGCTACCAGTGAATGTCACGGTGCTATGTGCAACAGCGCCATGCACGTTGGCACGTAGCGCCGCATCATTGCAGGCCTCCCTCCCCTGATTAAAGAGGAGGGGCCTCGCGCTGCGCACACCGGGGCCCTGTTGGACCACCGGGGAGCGGAGTGCTGTGAAAACAGCCAAGCACTCGAGGAGCGCCGGGCTGAGCGATCACGGCCGGCACCCCAAAGAAAAAAGGGGAAGGGGGCAGGTACTGGCAAGCAGCCAAAAAAAAATGGCCGCCCGACACCTGCCCTTTAAGTAGTGCTGCCGCGGCCGCAAAAAAGGCCCCCTGACCCTGTCAGACACATCGTCCGGCGATAGGTCGGTGGCGCAACCCAAGTTTGCAGCTGGAGCGTGAGATGACGTCTGACATGAATCTTGTCATTCATGTGGAAATGACTTATGAAATAATACTGGGCGGCCTGCTGGTGGCAGTGTCCAGGGGGAGTATAAATACTCGGGCATGGGCCCAGCTTGCTCAGGACATTCTTTAACAGGAACTAGTGAAGGACACAACTAGATCTCCATGTTGAAAAACAGTTGATTAAAGCTTTGTTTAACGCTTAGACCAAGTGCCTAGTAGTTTTCTTACGTCAACGTCATCTTTCAAAAAGGCAGCACAAACACGATGAACCGAATGGCCTCCTCCTGTACTGTATGATTCTCTAACTCTATGAACTGTAGATGGGATGCAAGAACCAACATTTGTCTTTATTTTTAAAAAGAGGAAACCTCTAATGCCTTCGGATTCCAGACCTCATCACCAAGGCTATCGATGCAATTGTATTGACCAAGAATGAGAGCAACTGATAGGACAGGGTGGCTTCCTCTGCTTGTATCTTACTCCCCCAGTGAATGTCCCTGTTCCCCCTGCCCCCCACCCCATTGGGGACAATGGATTCTAAAGGTCCTTCAAGGTCGGAATTTCAACCTTGCCCTCCAATAAGGAAATTCAATGTATTCAATGTATCACTGCTAGAGTCATCAGACATTTCATTTCACTGACTGAACTTTATTCTAACCTATATCAGAGATAAACGTGTACCCATCACCTTGTACCCTTTCCCAGATTGAGGTTGAATTCACATCAGAAATACCAACGTGTCTGAAGAGGGGCTATAGTGTAGTTGGACCAGTGACAGGTTTTTCAAATATAAAGCATGTAGAAGAAATTGGGAAGCGGAATAAACAAGATAATAGTGCAAGTAAAAAACATGAGGATGTCAGCAGATACATGGCAATGAGAGATAAATGGACAGATAATAGAAGCAGATAAAAAGGAAACTTGGAACGAAACTGCAAATTTGTGTTGCAGTTAACGAGGAGATTACAGCAGTTCATTTAAAATAATAAACAAACTCTGATCAGAGAGGCCTGTTTGGATTGAAAAGAACATGATCTGAGTTTGGAGGGACTCGTTGAGTTCGAGCCTCGTTTGAGAAACATTCTTCAAGAAGTGAAGTTGAAACAAGAGTCACTCATCGTTTATTTTTGAGATCCAGCTACCTTCTGTCAACAGGAGCGCGATCGCTTCTGTTTGGTCTTTTCAGACATTTCAAATAACCATTGCTGATGAATTACTCAACATGAAAGCTTTGCTGTTATAAGCAAATTTCTGTTGATGTGCGTTTCTGGAAGGAGTTTAGTCTGGAGGACTGTGGGTCAGTAGAGTGCAGGAGAACACTCGGGCAGATTGTCCAGGTGCCATGCCAGATGGAAGAGGTGATCAGGGACTGTGAAGTTGATCGATCTCGCCGTATCTTTGCCGATTGTGCGCTGAGCGTGATCTTCTGGCAGGTCTGAAGCGCTCTCACACAAGAGCCTGACTTTACTGTGATACGGAGATCTGCTCAGGCATGATTCACCTGAGTCAGGTACAATCTGAGCTGAGGAAGGGAAAGTTTAAAACAGGAGCAACTGGAAGCATCGGTAAAAGTGAGCATTAAACTTGGCGCCTGTGATAATTGGATTGACCAATTTTTTGTTGTTGATGTTATTAGAGATATTTGCCCTAGATTTTTGCAGCAAGATTTATCATTGCTACAGTTCAAACTCTGGATATGGGAATTCCTGTCTTTTGTGTTATTTGGAGAAGGAGGAAGATCATGAAAGGAGGGATGCGAGACAAATTCAATTGCACTAGAGATTCATCACTGGTAAGGCTGACATTTATTGCCCATCCCTAGTTGCCCTGAGAAGCCTTCTCCTTGAGGTCCACGCAGTATTCTTTGTAACAGTTAAGATACAACTGAGTGGCATGCTAGACCACTTCAGAGGGTAGTTAAGACGGTGTGGGAGTGGAGTCATATATAAGCCACATATAAGGATGACAGGATTCCTTCCCTAAAGGACATTAGTGCTTGCCACTTGGGTTTTTATGACAATCCGACAGCTTCATAGTCACTTTTACTGATACCAGCTTTTTATTTCATGATTATTTAAACTGAATTCAAATTTTCAAACTGCCATGATGGGATCATGTTCCTGTGGAATTATCTCCAAACGATCATCATAGAATAGAGGTGCTCTATGTCCTTGACAGTCATTATTAGATTTCTGCCCAGCAGCAGTAAAAAAGCCCCCTTAAAGTATTGGCTGCAACCTTAAGAAACAAAGATGCGGAGATGCCGGTGTTGGACTGGGGTGGACAAAAATGAGAATTCGCACAACACCAGGTTATAGTCCAACAGTTTTATTTGAAATCAGGAGCTTTCGGAGCGCTGCTCCTTCGTCAGGTTTACCTTCGTCACTTCACCTGACGAAGGAGCAGCGCTCCCAAAGCTCGTAATTTCAAATAAAACTGTTGGACTATAACCTGGTGTTGTGCGACTTCTCATTTAAGAAAAAAAGAAAGAGTTGCATTTCTATAGCACCTTTCATGACCTCAGGACGTCCCAAAGCGCTTTACAGCCAATTAAGTACTTTGTCGCTGTTGTAATGTAGGAAATGTGGCAGCCAATTTACACACAAGCTCCCACAAACAGCAATGTGATAATGACCAGATCATCTTTTGAGTGATGCTGATTGAGGGGTAAATATTGGCCAGGACACCGGGGAGAACTCCCCAGCTCTTTTTTGAAATAGTGCTGTTGGGATTTTTTATGTCCACCTGAGAGAGAAGACGGGACCTCGGTTTAACACCTCTTCTGAAAGACGGCACCTCCGACAGTGCAGCACTCCCTCAGCTCAGCACTGGAGTGTCAGCCTGGATTATGTGCTCAAGTCTGTGGAGTTGGATATATGTCCCACCCACTGTTGGCAGCGAGCTCACACCGTCTTGCATACATGAAGTGGCTGACCTTAGGAAATCTTGCAAATTTAGCCACGCACAATGTCGACAAGCACAAAACTCCTGACACACCAGTCAGCACCGAGCTCAGGAAATTCTTTGTTCCATGTTATTGTTATCTATCTCAGCTTCAGCACCACTGAATCCCCCATCCATGCCTCCAGGCTCGATTTCTCCAAAACTCTCTTTGCTGGCTTTCCAAGATCCACTTACACAAATGTCAACTCAACCCAGACTTAGCTGCCAGCATCCAGTCCAATACTAAGTCCAGGTCATCTCATATCCCAGTGCTTGCTGCCTCCCACTGGCTCATCCATGCCTACAAGCTCCTCCACAGCCTGGCTCCACCCTATCAATGCATCATTCACCCGTCCTACAACCCTGCTCACACTCTCCACCCTCTGAGTTTGGACAATCCCCCTCTACCCTCAGTGGCCAAACCTTGGACCATCATGACCCAGCACTCTCTTTGCGCATCTACCTTGCGCCATATTCTTTCAAAAGACTTTTCAAAAACTATTCTTGCACCAGGCCTTCAGTTACTATCCCTAACCTTCCTTCTATTCCTACACGGTGTCAATTTTGTCCTTTTGTGAGGTGTACGAGTTCTATATGAAATGCGTGCCTCAGTTTCACAACCAAGCAAATACAGTCCATGCTTATCAAGGACAGCTGCCTATATTGGACAAATAGCGCTGACCATTTTCCATTACCACATTACCATAAGAAACAATTGCAAAGACACCGCTTTTAATGCATTAAGCGCGCCGACTATTTTGGGCAGACTTTGCCATGGAATCCTTCTCTTAACAGATGTTCCTGCTTCAATAACGACAGGTTTTCCTCCCTCATCCATTGCTCGTCTTCTGGCAGCTTCTTTTTCTGCTTCTCTCGCTTTCCGTTCTTGCTGAGCCGCTTCGGTTCGTTCAGGTTCGGTTGGAAGAAAAGTCAGTGCCACAGTCCACGAAGTCTCGCGGCTGCTTCCTGCCGACTTGCTACTGGTTTTACCGTCCACTGCCTGCAGCGGGCAAATCGTGTTTACACCAGTGCTCCCGTTATAAGCAGTGGGGGCTGCAGTAAAATATTATCGACTCTATCCCGACAATTTACGCACATTAGCCTCGGAAGAGTATGTCGCATGACAATTCATTACCCACAGCCATCATCCTTAGGGGAAGACTTCCTTTGTACACTAGAGGGGTCATTGCACCTAAGAAATCTCCCCTGTAGCCCAGTGTGTTAGCCACATATGGCGAATTGGGAATCCAGATACGGCGAATTGCATTTTTGATTAGTAAATAAATAATGAGTAATCCTCAAAGTTGTTGAGCCTGTGATCTCAATACTCATATTCGCACGGCACATGCATCTGAACTTTAAACTTTCTGTGCGTTCGTCGGTAAAATGGCAGGATGAAAAGCAGAGTGTGCGTGATTTTTTAACCCTTGTGAGTGCTTTACTTCTACGGTTAATAAGTGGTGGTAGATGTTTTTTAAGCAAATAGACACATGTGAAGTACATTTATCTGGATTGTGTGAGTGCGTGTAAGCTGATTTCTACTCTACAAATGTGGCTACTCAGCTCTTTCCATTGGACAACACTGCTTTAGCCTCGCTAAGTGAGATTGTCAATTTAATATCAATTTGTTCCATATGAGCTGGGGGAAGTGTCCTGATTCATTCCACGAAGGACCCTTGCAGCCAGCAGAAAGAGGGACTATTATGCTGCTTGTTTGTGCTGAATTCAAACCCACACCTCTTCAGTGAAAGGCTGACATTTAAATCCAGCACACCACCTGCTTCCTGACAATATATCATTGTCACACCAATTGATGACCTCTGTTTATAAATGCAGTGAAGTGTTCTTGTGTAAATAAAATCGGGCCTACTTGGCAATTTTCTTTAGGAACTACTCGTTCCTGAAGACTGCTGCAAACTATGCTATTATTAAATCGCTGAGACATACCAGGTGCAATCACGTTGTGATTATTTATTACCCCACCACCAATCCCCTTGGAGTTGTTGTAAAAATGGTCGGCTTAACAGCTTGATTGCTGCACTGCTAAAAAAAAGCCAATTAAATCCATTAGAAATAATGATTTCATCCCTCGGTTTCATTAACTTTAGTATCAAATGTATTTTACATATTGTAGGTAGGATTAGAATTGTACAGGAAATGTACTTAGATTAGTAAATATTTATAGGACTCAGTCTAGGATCAATGGCCCTCACACTCATATGTTACTGGGTCATAGCTGTGCTATTCATTTCTCTGCGTGAATTGTCTTCTGAACCTTATCTTTCGCAGGATTGATATAATCCAGTGCTCTGAATTGTAGTTTTTAGTTAACCATGGCATCACTGAGGTTTATATGTACAGAGATTTCCTCTTTGCACACGCAGGTGCCAACCTTGGCTCAATGGGAGTGCTTTTGCTTTTGAGTCCGAAGTTCATGGGTTCAAACCCCATTCTAGGACTTGAGCACATAATGTAGGCTGACACTTCAGTGCAGTACTGAGGGAGTGCTGCACTGTTGGAGGTGCCGTCTTTTGGATGAGATGTTAAACCGAGAGCCCCGCCTGCCCTCTCAGGTGGATAAAGAATCCCAGGGTATTATTCGAAGAAGTTCTCCCCGGTGTCCTGGCCAATATTTATTCCTCAACCAACAACGCGAAAGAACAGATTATCTGGTCATTCATCTTCATAATATATATATATATTAATGATCTAGACAAGGGAACTAGATGTAATATCTCCAAGTTTGCAGATGACACAAAGCTGGGTGGGCTTGTGTGCTGTGAGGAGGATGCAGAGAAACTCAGTATGATTTGGACAGGTTGGGTGATTGGGCAGATGCATGGCAGATGCAGTATAATGTTGGATAAATGCGAAGTTATCCACTTTGGTGGCAAAAACAGGAAGACAGATTATTATCTGAACTGCAATAGATTGGGAGAAGGGGAAGTGCAACGAGACCTGGGTGTCCTTGTGCACCAGTCGCTGAAGGTAAGCATGCAGGTGCAGCAGGCGGTTAAGAAGGCAAATGGTATGTTGGCCTTCATAGCGAAAGGATTCGAATACAGGAGCAAGGATGTCTTGCTGCAGTTGTACAGGGCCTTGGTGAGACCACACCTTGAGTATTGTGTGCAGTTTTGGTCGCCTTATCTGAGGAAGGATGTTCTTGCCATGGAGGGAGTGCAGCAAAGATTCACCAGACTGATACCTGGGATGGCAGGAATGACGTATGAAGAGCGATTGGGTCGATTAGGCTTATACTCGCTAGAGTTTCGAAGAATGAGAGGGGATCTCATTGAAACTTATAAAATTCTAACAGGACTAGACAGACTAGATGCAGGAAGGATGTTCCCGATGGTGGGGGAGACCAGAACCAGGGGTCACAGTCTAAGGATAAGGGATAAGCCATTTAGGACTGAGATGAGGAGGAATTTCTTCACCCAGAGAGTGGTGAACCTGTGGAATTCTCTACCACAGAAGGCAGTTGAGGCCAATTCACTAAATATCTTCAAGAAGGAGTTGGATATATTTCTTAAGGCTAAAGGGATCAAGGGATATGGGGAGAAAGCAGGGACAGGGTACTGAATTCGGATGATCAGCCATGATCTCATTAAATGGCGGAGCAGGCTCGAGGGGCCAAATGGCCTACTCCTACTCCTATCTTCTATGTTTCTATGTTTTGATGTGGAACCTTCACATACTATGGGCTGGAATTTGACCCTTTGACACTGACCGCAACTTCAGGATGTAGCGCATATGCATTCTAACGCGGGAATCCTGACGTTGCGGTCAGTCATTCGCTGCTCCGACACTGGTTGCACTGTGCCCCCGGCCCCCCCACCAACATAGCCGGCAATCAGTGCAATCTGAGAAATCAGGGAAACTGACAAAAACTTCAGCTCTTCCGCGGTAATATCGCTGTTAAATACCCCATTAAATGTTAGACTCTTTTGGATTAGGTGTAAATGGGCTTTTAACAGTTAAAACAGACTGCTAAACAAACGTTATGGCCCTGAAAAACTAATTTTAATTTTGTGGAGTGTCAAATTTATCCATTTTAATAAAAATTAAAAAATTTAAGAAACTTTAAAAAAAATTAAGTTTGTTTATCTTTATTTCAGGTTTGCCTTTTCCCCACGTGAGAGCCCCAATCTTTGTTTTTCTCTCTATAACATTTTTAAAAAGTTAGAATCAAAGGAGCTTACTCACTTCCTGGTTCCCAGTCTGTGAGAATTCTGCATTGTGATTGGCTGCTTAGACAGCTTGTTGACGTCAAGGTAACTCGCGTTAGGGATTCCCCATTAACTTACGTTGATTTCAACTGAACGTCGGAAAAGCTGAACTTCTCGCCACAGAGATTGCGAGGTCTTTGTGGGAAGCTTACTTCGGGGCCAACGACGAACGCCCCATTACGGGCCATCAAATTTCTTTGACGAGTGGAACAACAGCCATTTTGCACACAGCACCATCCCAGAAATAAGAGTGAAACAAATAGCTAGTTAATCTATTTTGTTTGGTGGTGTTTGTTGAGAGGAATGTTGACCTGGCCACCAGGATTAGTTACGGCTCTTCTTCAAATAATGCTGTGGGATTTTTAACAAACACCAGAAGAACGAGAAGCTCAGTTTGATATCTCATCTCAAGGGTAGCACCACTGACTAACACTGCAGCACTCCCTCACAACTCTATTAAATCTGGTGCGGGCTCTGAACTTAAAACCTTCTGATTCAGAGGCAAGACTGCTACCAACTGACCCACATTAGTATTTAGCCTTTGAAATTCAATTCCAGCATTAGTGGTTAAGGCAGGAACTATGTCAACATTGGATTGGACAGGTGGATGACGGAAAAGGGGTTAAATGGATACGGGAACAGTGTGGGTAAATGTGATCAGGACTATTTGCTCACATGGAGGGTAAACGCCTACATGGATTGTTGGGTCGAATGGCCTGTTTATGTGTTGTAACTGTTATGTATTTCTATGTATTTACATACGGGCTTCGATGAAATAATTCTCAACCATTGCAATCCAGTTTCTGGCTGTGTGCATGCACTGGGTCCATAGAAAAAAAGAAAGACTTGCATTTATATAGAGCCTTTCACAATCTCAGGACGTCCCAAAACACTTTACAGCCAGTTAAGTACTTTTGAGGTATAGTCACGGTTTTAAAGTAGGAAACGCAGCAGTCAATTTGTGCACAGCAAGGTGCCACAAACAGCAATGCTATAATGATCAGATAATCTGTTTTAGGTGTTGGTTGAAGGATAACTAGCACAAAACTGCCCGCAACTAATTGGCAGTTAAATAAAAGCTAACTTAGAGATCACTGGATGGCTGGAGTGGGAATATAAAAATATCAAAGGGATGCAGCTAAGGATGCTCTTCTACGGTTGGGACTAAGGCTTATTGCCATGGCTGAATGGAGAGAGCTTTTCATTGCACCTAACCTGGCCAGGGAGTGCTCAATGTCGACAGTGCATGCCGGAGATGGAGGTTCCCCAAAACTAACATCCCTGACTTTAATGAGCACAAAATTCAGCAAATTTAAGCAGTGTTAAAACCTCAGAACTAAAGCCTCTTGTACCACATGCAATCTGGTGTCAGAGCAGGTGCTGGTTGACAGGGCAATGCTTCAAACCTCCAGGCAGCTGTACTGAATCATCTGAAATTTCGGTGTAGTTCAGAACATATATCAGAGTTTAAAATAAATAAATATTATTTATTAACGCCTTCGCAGTCATTTCAATTCCTGTTGCATGGTGAGACTGAATCCTGGCACTCGGCATCCTTCTAATGGGTCATGTGGCCCGCATTGCAAGCTTTTAATGAGAACACAACATGAAATTCGAACAGATCAGGTGATTTTATAATTGTCATAATCAGCTGAAAAGTAACCTGCTGTGACAATGTGTTGCTTTTAAGGGAGGTTCGTAGAGCATGAGCATGCAATTTATGGTGAGGCTTTAACACAGGGTTTAGTGTTATTGTGCATGGTGTTCTACCTATAAACCCACCGACCGAGAATTAGACACAATCGTGAGAATCAGTTGGCCAAACAAGGAATAATCTTTGTTCGCAAGTCCTGCTTTATTTACACTGCTGGCTGTAATGGAGAAATAGCAGGTGGAATAGTAGCAATATCACACTTTAGGGAGAATGATCTTGATGTTTCAATGACATTATTTATAATACCGGGAAAGCAGTTATAAGTTTGTGAAACCCTGGCCCACAACAATTGACCCCGAACAAACTATCTAAAATATAAGTAAGATCCCACAGATCAGGGAGAAACCAGAAGATTGCATGACACAACTTAATGTGCTGAAATTTTCTGGAGAAGGAACTTAACAATTGTTAGATGAGAAAAGTCCAAGGTCCATCTACCATCCTGGTAGTCGCATGATACAACGATAATGGAGTTGTTGACTAATCACAGCAATCAATCTCCATCAACGAGTTTACAACATGAGGCGTGAAAAACCCCCATCAGTGGAAAGCTTTGGAAACCAGAGGTCCAAAGTCACTTTCTGACGAAAGGTCATCGACCTGAAACGTTAACTCTGTTTCTCTCTTCACAGATGCTGCCTGACCTGCTGAGTATCTCCAGCATTTTCTGTTTTTAGTCCAAAGTCACCTGTTCCTCCCAAACCTGCTACAGTTAAGAAAAGGTAACCTATAAATAAAAGATAGCAAAGCAAAGGCTAACGGTGACATTTTTGCCTGCAGAAAGTGTTACACCACTGCAAACAAGAGGGGAACTGTATCTGGCAAGTTGCTTTTTTCATTGTATATCATCAGTGTTTTAAAATAACCCCTTTGTAATTTATGAGAAAATGATATGAAACCAAAACACATCTCAAAGAGAAAGAAAACATGTATAATGTCCATTGTCTCTTTTTATCTGCGTTCCTCAAAGTTTCGTAAGTAAATCTATGGTTTAGTGTCTCTGTGGCAGCTTAATCAAATTCCTCCTCAAATAATTCTGCCCATGAATTATGCTTTCATTTCTGTGGAGGAGATTCAGCCGTCCTTGAAGCTGTGCCTGATTCCACCCAACACGCAACCAATGGTAGAGGAGGGACAGCACGGAATGGCGTCTGGCTTTGAGCAGCAAAAACACATGGCAGAAGAAAAACATGACACCTGACCCGTAGGATCCTCCGCAGGCCCACCTCACAAAAGGAAAAGATCATCATTTCGAACAGGGAGTGAGTGAGCTACATTGAGCTCCTCTGATGGCTCAGTACATTTACCCAGGGAGTATCTGAGCTCTGCAAGCTAGAAGCGTTCTAGGTTGATGCTGAGTTAACAGATCTCAGCCTGTGTGCTCCAATAATTTGTCAGGATTCCAGCTCCACATTACTACCCAACAATCCTTCCTGAAAGTGTATGGAGATCGGCACAGGCACAATGGACTTCATAGCCCCGCACTGTGCTGTAAGATTCTGTCATTCTCTATGTGCAAATATCAGGAGCTTGGCTTTGATGCGTGCTATGAAAAGCCAACAGTCAATGTCAATCAATATAAACAGAAACTGCTGGAAATACTCAGCAGGTCAGGCAGCATCTGTGGAGAGAGAAACAAAGTTAACGTTTTAGGTCGATGACCTTTCATCAGAACTGGAAAAAGTTCGAGATGTAACAGGTTGTAAACAAGTGCAGGGGACGGGAAAGGGGGGAGGGGAGGAAGGAACAAAAGGGAAGGTCTGTGATATGGTGGAAGGCAGGAGAGATTAAATGACAAAAGGGATGATGGTGCAAGGCAAAAGGGGATGGTAATGGGACAAGTAAAGAAACAAAAGATGGGTCTAGAGGAGGTGTAAATGACAACAGCAGAATCATCAACAACAGCTGCTGCCCAATAAAATGGGAGCAGTGGTTATGATCTGACATTGTTGAACTCAATGTTAAGTCCGGAAGGCTGTAAAGTGCTTAATCGAAAGTTGAGATGCTGTTCCTCAAGCCGAGGAGGAGCGGACCTAGCAGAGGTCAGTAAATAAAGAGCACGCTCGGAGAGGGGCCTGAACTCACTGCGAGCAGCCGAGGGGGAGCGGACCGAGCCGGGACCTAGTGGCTCAGCTGCACGGGGGGGGGGAGGAATAAGAGTGGATGAGCAATAGTGATAGGGGATTCATTGGTTAGAGGAGCAGACAGGCGTTTCTGCGGCTGCAGATGTGACTCCAGGATGGTATGTTGCCTCCCTGGTGCCAGGGTCAAGGATATCACTGTGCGGCTGCAGAACACTCTGAGGGGGGAGGGTGAACAGCCAGAGGTCGTTGTCCATATCGGTACCAAAGACAGGCAGAAAGAGAGATGAAGTCCTGCAGGCAGAGTTTAGGGAGCTAGGAGAGAGATTAAAAAGCAGGACATCAAAGGTAGTAATCTCTGGATTACTCCCGGTGCCACGTGCTAGTGAGTACAGGAATAGGAGGATAGAACAGATGAATGCGTGGCTGGAGAGATGGTGCAGGAGGGAGGGCTTTAGATTCCTGAGGCATTGGGACCATTTCTGGGGAAGGTGGGACCTGTACAAGCCGGACGGGTTACACCTCAACAGAGCCGGGACCAATATTCTCGCGGGGAGGTTTGCTAGTGCTGTTGGGGAGGGTTTAAATTAGCTTGGCAGGGGGATGGGCACCAGCATATAGGAGTAGAAAAGAGGAATAAGGTGCATAAAAGAGTGAGTGTGTTGCATAGTACTAGAGAAGAAAGTAGTACTAGAGGCGGAAATAGTACCATATTAGATAGGGGTCATGATGCGGAGATGCCGGTGTTGGACTGGGGTGGACAAAAGTGAGAAGTCGCACAACACCAGGTTATAGTCCAACAGTTTTATTTGAAATCACAAGCTTTCGGAGCGACCGCTCCTTCGTCAGGTGAAGTAAAGGAATACAAAATCGACAAAGCATATATAGATAGAGAACAATGCCTGTGTAACTTACAATGGCAGACGACTACATTTAATCCTCCTGACTGTTTATCTGCCGAGGTGTGACAAAAGGCAATCAGGTCAGCCAGGAAGGAACCACATCAAAAACATAGCAAGATACAACTGAAACAATGAGGTGGGGTTACAGGGGGTCCAATGTGTCAAAAGCTGCAGTCGGTATGTAAACGATAAACTTTAAAATTTTTACTTTTTTACTGGGAATCACATCTGTGAACAAGCCAACGATAACTCGAGTCTGGATGACTCTACGTCATGTATCGTGACATAAACCCAAGATCCCGGTTGAGGCCGTCCTCATGAGTGCGAACTTGGCTATCAGTTTCTGGTCGATGATTTTGCGTTGTCGTGTGTCTCTAAGGCCGCCTTGGAGAACGCTAACCCACAGATCCGAGGCTGAATGTCTTTGACTGCTAGATAGGAGCAGATAGGATATATTAGATAGGAGCAGACTAAGAAAGACTACAAAAAATTCAAAAATGGGTTTAGAATGCATGTACGCGGCAGCCAATTTGTGCACAGCAAGGTCCCACAAACAGCACTGTGATAATGATCAGATAATCTGTTTTAGTGATAAATATTGTCCAAGACACCAAGGATAACTCCCCTGCTCTTCTTCAAAATAGTGCCATGGGATCTTTTACGTCCACCTGAGAGAGCAGACAGGGCCTTGGTTTAACGTCTCATCTGAAAGACGGCACCATCCGACAGTGCAGCACTCCCTCAGCACTGCACTGGAGTGGATCTTGAACCCACAACCTTCTGACTCAGAGGCGAGTGTGCTACCAACTGAGCCACAGCTGACAGAAAGGCTGGGTATGATTAGAGTGGATAAGTCGCCTGGTCCAGATGGCTTGCATCCCAGATTGCTAAGGGAATGGTGGGAGGAGATAGCGTAACGACTTGCCATAATTTTCCAATCTTCCCTAGATGAGGGGGAGGTGCCTGAGGATTGGAAAAAGGCAAATGTGAGACCATTGTTCAAGAAAGGGTGTAAGGACAGTCCTAGTAACTACAGGCTGGTCAGTTTAACATCAGTGGTGGGTAAAGTTTAGAAACAATAATCAAGGAAAAAATTAACGGGCACTTGGAGAGGTTTAAGCTAATTAAAGAGAGCCAGCACGGTAACAGTAACAGAGAGGATTGATGAAGGGAATGCAATGGATGTTGTCTACATGGATTTTCGGAAGGCGTTTGACAAAGTACCACATAGTAGGCTGGTTAACAAAATTGAGGCTCATGTAATAGGTGGGTCAGTGGCAGCTTGGATAAGGAATTGGTTTAAGGTCAGAAAACAGCGAGTTGTGGTAAATGGCTGTTTTTCAGTCTGGAGGATGGTAGACAGTGGTGTTCCCCAAGGCTCAGTGCTGGGGCCACTGCATTTTTTGACATAAATAAATGACCTGGATATTGGAATACAGAGTAGAATTTCTAAATTTCCCGATGTCACCAAACTTGGGGGTGTGGCAAACAGTGATGATGATACCAATTGACTGCAACAGGACATAGAAAGGCTAGCAGAATGGGCAGACAAATGGCAGATGGAATTTAATATAGAGAAGTGTGAGGCAATGCATTTTGGCAGAAGGAACAGGGAGAGGCACAGTTTTAAAGAGTGTGCAGGAACAGAGGGACCTGGGAGTTAATGTGCATAGGTGGGGTGGAAGGTGAGGACAATGGGAACACTATCATGGTTCTTGGAGGAAGGGGAAGAGTTGGGAATAGAAGTGCATTAAATGAAACAGACACGGCCAAGGGCCCTGTCAACCACAGTGGAGGGGAATCCTCAGTTGAGGAAAAAGGATGATATATCAGAAGCAGTGGTGTAGAAGGTGCCATCGTCAGAACAGATGCAACGGAGATGGAGAAACTGGGAGAATGGAATAGAGTCCTTACAGGAAGAGGGTAGCGAGGAAGTGTAATCAAGGTAGCTGTGGGAGTCAGTGGGCTTATAGTAGATATTGGTTGACCCCCCGACGCCTCCGATCTCCCCCCTCCGGCCTTTCCGCTCCCCCCCTCAATCCGACCCTCTGATCAATCCACGGCCCCGACCCACAATCTCTCCCTCTGCCCTCTCCGCTCCCCGCTGCGGGCCCTCTAGCCCGACAGTCAGCCAACCTTTCAATCTAACTGGCTGGGGCCGGGAAATGGATCAAAACATTTTAATCAGGCTCTGCCGTTGAATTCGGCAGGACCTGGGGGTAACCCGGTCTTCTGGAAAACAGCACCCTCGCTCCCTCCCCGCCTCCAAGTTACTATCGGGGCCATCGAGTCTAAACCAATCAAATCAAATCCTTTCAGCAGCCAAGTGATTTTTTTGTTTGTCATGTCTTCCGTACACACCTAGAAATTAAACATATTGGGGGTGAAACTGGGCTCTGCAGCACCCATTTTTTGAGTGCTACGAGGCCTCTTAATCTACGAAAATGGCGTCTTTGAAGCATGCGCACACTTCCGACGGGAAGTGCACCGGACGCCATGTTTGCAAAGGGGTTTTAACACGCACACTTAACATAAGAACATAAGAAATAGGAGCAGGAGTAGGCCATTTTGGCGCCTCGAGCCTGCTCCGCCATTCAATAGGATCATGGCTGATCCCTTATCATTCAAAAATCTGTCTATCTCCACCTTAAATATATTCAACGACCCAGCCTCCACAGCTCTCTGGGGTAGAGAATTCCTAAGATTCTGAGAGAAGAAATTCCTCCTCATCTCTATTTTAAATGGGCGACCCCTTATTCTGCAACTATGCCCCCTAGTTCTAGATTCTCCCACGAGGGGAAACATCCTCTCTGCATCTACCCTGTCAAGCCCCCTCAGAATCTTATATGTTTCAATAAGATCACCTCTCATTCTTCTAAACTCCAATGAGTATAGGCCCAACCTGCTCAACCTTTCTTCATAAGACAACCCCTTCATCTCAGGAATCAACCTAGTGAACCTTCTCTGAACTGCCTCCAATGCAAGTATATCCTTCCTTAAATAAGGAGACCAAAACTGTACACAGTACTCCAGGTGTGGTCTCACCAGCGCCCTGTACAGCAAGACTTCCCTACTTTTATATTCCATCCACCTTGCAATAAAGGTCAACATTCCATTTGCCTTCCTAATTACTTGCTGTACCTGCATGCTAACTGTTTGTGTTTCATGTACAAGGACACCCAGATCCCTCTGTACCTCAGCATTTTGTAATCTCTCTCCATTTAAATAATAATTTGCTTTTTTATTTTTCCTACCAAAGTGGATAACCTCACATTTTCCCACATTATACTCCAGCTGCCAAATTTTAGCCCACTCACTTAGTCTATCTATATCCCTTTGCAGATTCTTTGTGTCCTCTTCACAACTTGCTTTCCCACCTATCTTTGTATCATCAGCAAACTTGGCTACATTACACTCGGTCCCTTCATCCAAGTCATTAATATAGATTGTAAATAGTTGAGGCCCCAGCACTGATCCCTGCGACACCCCACTAGTTACAGTTTTCCAACCTGAAAATGACCCATTTATCCTGACTCTCTGTTTTCTGTTAGTTAGCCAATCCTCTATCCATGCTAATATATTACCCCCAACCCCGTGAGCTCTTATCTTGTGCAATAACCTTTTATGTGGCACCTTATCGAATGCCTTCTGGAAATCCAAATACACGACATCTACTGGTTCCCCTTTATCCACCCTGCTCGTTACATCCTCAAAGAACTCTAGCAAATTTGTCAAACATGATTTCCCTTTCATAAAACCATGTTGACTCTTTTTGATTGTATTATGATTTTCTAAATGCCCTGCTATTACTTCCTTAATAATGGACTCCAGCATTTTCCCAATGACAGATGTTAGGCTAACTGGCCTATAGTTTTCTGCTTTCTGTCTCCCTCCTTTCTTGAATAGGAGCGTTACATTTGCGGTTTTAACGACCGTCGGCAGCATGCAGAGCAGGTAGATTATGACATCAATCAGCGTACAATGCTGATTTGACGCCAGCGCTGTCATGTTCCAACGCCATGCTTCAGCCTACGCACTTTCTTAACCTCGCACAGCTGAACATGATGTTAAATGGCAAGAAGGACCCCCCAGCCCCCGCCCCCACCAACCAGCTATTTAAAGGGATCATCAACTACTTACAGTTTAGTTTCTGGATTCTTTCTTCTGGCTGCTGGTGCAATTCTATACCTTTTGGGAGCTTTTCCAAACAGGTTAAAAGTTTCAATAATCTACAGGGAGTGGTCTGGCTGCTGCTGAAATACTTTTTTGGTGACTTAAACGCTTGTGCACAAACCAGTTGCTTCCGGAAATGGGTGGTTTAGTAGGGTCTATTGGCATTGAGCATGACTGGGAGAATGAGCAGAGGTCACGCAGAGCAGGACAAGCTGCTAGAAGAGGGAGGAGGCATTTCTATGTGCCCTATGCTGTCCAGTCCCCCAACCCTGGCTCCTGTGTCAGCTGGGGCTCAGCGGGTAGCACCCTCTCCTCTGGGTCAGAAGGTTGTGGGTTCAAATCCCACTACAGAGACTCGAGCACAAAAAATCTAGGCTGACACTTCAGTGCAGTACTGAGGGAGTGCTGCACTGTTGGAGGTGCCGTCTTTCGGATGAGACATTAAACCGAGGTCCCGTCTGCTCTCTCAGAGCAGAGGCGTTATCCCTGGTGTCCTGGCCAATATTTATCCCTCAATCAACAAACAAATTATCTGGTCATTATCACATTGCTGTTTGTAGGAACTTGCTGTGCACAGATTGGCTGTCGCGTTTCCAACATTACAGCAGTGACTACACTTCAAAAAGTATTTCATTGGCTGTAAAGCGCTTTGGGACGTCTGGTGGTCGTGAAAGGCGCTATATAAATGCAAGTCTTTTTTTCCGTGCACTGGTGCCAGGTGTCTCAACACGTGCAGATCCTGCCTCTATCTTGTCCTCTAAATGACGCCCCTGAACTGAATGGAGTGAGTGTGAAATCGAGTGTCATTGTCCCGTCATCTTCACTGTCTTCTTATTCTTCCTCCACTGCCTGGGCAGGTTCCAGTTCCTGAGTATCTGAAATGAAAAAGGGACAAGGGTAGGGTTGTGGTGAGGGGAGAGGACAAACTAAGAGCTCCATGCTTACACTATCTGCAGCTTGTAAATCAGAAGAGATTGAGGGATGAGGGAGAAGTGGGATGAGAGAAGGAGGATTAGGTATGTGGATACCCACATCATCGATCGCTTCAGCCCCGCCGGTGGCCACGGCCTCAGCGATGCCCCTTCCCATAATGCCCAGCACTCTCTCCTGCATGGGTGTTAGAACATGCAGGCACACTTGTCCCTCTCCGGTTAGTTCCTGCTTCCTCTAGTTGTGGGCCACCTTCTCCTGCAAGAAAGAGGGAAGTGTGTCCGTGAGTGTCGTGCAATACATTTGGGTCATGTGGCTGTCATGGTTAAATAACTGCCAGTGTGTGCAAGCTGTGAGGTGTGGGTGCGAGGCTTGCAACAGTGCTAAGTGTGTGAGGGTGAGGTGAAGTAGATGAATGTTAGGTATGAGTCCTGATTGATCAAGATTGTTGGTAGGTGAGCGATGTGGGTGTGGTGAATTGAGCAGTGGATGAGGCTAATGGTGCAGTCGGTAGGATATAACATTTAAGATTCACTCACTGGCATTGACAACTCGTGTGAGATCATTAAACTTCTTCCTGCACTCCATCCAGGTCCTTGGGGCTACATTCCTGGCATTGACCTCTGCCGCTATCTCTGGCCACTGTCTCCTGAGCATGTTTCTGGAGAGCCTCCATCCCCCCCGCAAATGCAAGTGTTTGTTGCTGTTGCTATTGTTAGCCATGAAACACCACTAAGGATGTCTTAGTCTCTGCAAAAGCCGTCAGCACTTTCTCTTTAAAAACCTGACTGCCAGAATGAGGAGAGCAATATAAACTAAATGGTACAATATTAAAGGGGGTGCAGGAACAGAGAGACCTGGCGGTGTATGTTCACAAATCTTTGAAGGTGGCGGGGCAAGTTGATAATGCTGTTAAAACAGCAGATGGGATCCTTGGCTTTATTAGTCGAGGCATTGGCCCCGATATTTACTGGGGCGGGGTTTCAGAGTGCGGAGAGATGGTATGGTCGGGAATCCCGGAAATGCGGGCTTCCCGAATGCCGTGGAATTTTCCAGGCTCTCCGCCCGGTAGCCAGCCTGATTGACCGGATTGGCCACCTGTCAGGCGAGGAAGGTCGCTGTCGATGAGCGATTTAGGATTCGTGGTGATGGGGAGAGAGATCACAGGGGTTGGGGGTGTATAGAGCGTGATTGAGGGAATCGCGGGGGGTCGGAGGTGATCGCGGAGATTCGAGGTGATCGCGGGGGGTCAGGGGTCGGGGGTGATCGCGGGGGGTCGGGGGTGATCGCGGGAGGGGGTCAGGGGTATTGCGGAGTGTCAGGGTAATCGCAGGGGATCCCGAGTGAACGGTGGGGTCAGTGGTGGGGGGTGTTCGGCAGTAGATCGTGGAGATGGGGATGGAGTTTTACAGGGTAGCTTGTGGGGCCTGGAGGAAACTTTCCTGCTCCTCCTGGCCCTGTAACGACATTTACCGCATGGATCCAGCCCTTCTCACCTCCTTTTACCTGCCGGGTTTCCTGAGGCCCGGGGAACATAGCCGAAATGAGTTACAAATAGAAGTCCTGTTAAAATGGAGGCACGCAGACTGCTTAAAAGAATACAATGACCGACCCACCTCCTGAGAGCAGATTGCTTGCCCGTCCCTCGTCCCGACTCTGTTAAGAATTGAAGTGGGCGGGTTCGAGGCGGGTTCAGTTCAGGTTTAAAATATTTTTACATCGCACCCAACCCAAACCCACCCATTTCTGATGGTTAAAATTACCCAGTAGAGTACAAAAGCAAGGAAGTTATGCTAAACCTTTATAAATCACTGGTTAGGTTTCAGCAGGGAATGAGGAATGGTGAGTTAATAGAAGGGAGGGAAAACAGATATATACTTGGAAAGTTTTTCATTTTAGCTGAAATATTCAAAAGCGGTTTTCAATTTTTTTTTAATAGTGTAGGAATAATCTTGATGTAATAAGGTAACTCTTGACATCAGAGTAAATTTATAACTAATATTATGGTCTGTTTCAGAATCACTAGGGTATGAATTCCAATTGGAGAACTACATGTACAAACCCATTATGCTTTTTTTTATTGATTCAGTGTATGTGGGCGTCACTGGCAAGGCCAGCATTTACTGCCCATCCATAATTGCCCTTGAGAAGGTGGTGAGCTTGAGAGCTGCCTTCTTGAACCGTTGTAGTCCTTGTGGTGAAGGTGCTCCCACAGTACTGTTGGGTAGGATGTTCCAGGATTTTGACCCAGCGACGATGGAGGAACAGCGATAAATTTTCAAGTCAGGATGTTATGTGACTTGGAGGGGAACTTGGAGGTGGTGGTGTTCCCATGCAGCTGCTGCCCTTGTCCTTCGAGGTGGAAGAGGTCGCAGGTTTGGGAGGTGCTGCCAAAGAAGCCTTGGCGAGTTGCTGCAGTGCATCTTGTAGATGGTACACACTGCAGCCACGGTACGCCGGTGGTGGAGGAAGTGAATGTTTAAGGTGGTGGATGGGGTGCCAATCAAGTGGGCTGCTTTGTCCTGGATGGTGTTGAGCTTCTTGAGTGTTGTTGGAGTTGCACTCATCCAGGCAAGTGAAGAGTATTCCATCACACTCCTTACTTGTACCTTGTAGATGTTGGAAAGGTTTTGGGGAGTCAGGAGGTGAGACACTCGCCACAGAATACCTAGCCTCTGACCTGCTCTTGTTGCCACAGTATTTATGTGGCTGGTCCAGTTAAGTTTCTGGTCAATGGTGACCCCCCAAGATGTTGATGGTGGGGGATTCGACAATGGTAATGGCATTGAATATTAAGGGGCTGTGGTTAGACACTCTCTTGGAGATGGTCATTGCCTGGCACTTGTGTGGCACAAATGTTACTTGTCACTTATCAGCCCAATCCTGAATGCTGTCCAGGTCTTGCTGCATGCGGGCATGGACTGCTTTATTATCTGTAAGGAGGTCTGGAGCCGAGTGGTCCTAGCAGAATCCAAACTGAGAATCAGTGAGCAGGTTATGGTGAGTAAGTGCCGCTTGATAGCACTGTTGATGACACCTTCCATCACTTTGTTGATGGTTGAGAATAAACTGATGGGGCGGTAATTGGTCGGATTGGATTTGACCTGCTTTTGTGGATGGGACATACCTGAGCAATTTTCCACTTTGTCGGGTAGATGCCAGTGTTGTAGTTGTACTGTAACAGCTTAGCTAGTGGTGTGGCTAGTTCTGGAGCACAAGTCTTTAGCACTACAGCTGGGAAGTTGTCGGGGCCCATAGCCTTTGCTATATTCAGTGCACTCAACTGTTTCTTGATATCAAGTTGAGTGAATCGAATTGGCTGAAGACTGGATTCTGTGGTGGTGGGGACTTCAGGAGGAGGCCGAGATGGATCATCCACCTCTGGCGGAAGATGGTTGCAAATGCTTCAGCCTTGTCTTTAGTACTCACGTGCTGGGCTCCACCATCATTGAGGATGGGGATGTTCATGGAGCTTCCTCCTCCCATTAGTTATTTAATTGTCCACCACCATTCATGACTGGATGTGACAGGACTGCAGAGCTTTGATCTGATCCGTTGGTTGTGGGATCGCTTAGCTCTGTCTATAGCATGCTGCTTCTGTTGTTTAGCATGCATTGTAGCTTCACCAGGTTGGCATCTCTTTTTTAGGTATGCCTGGTGCTGCTCCTGGCATGCTCTTCTACACTCCTCATTGAACCAGGGTTGGTCCCCTGGCTTAATGGTAATGGCAGTGTGAGGGATATGCCGGGCCATGAGGTTACAGATTGTGGTGGAATACAATTCTGCTGTTGCTGATGGCCCACAGCGTCTCATGGATGCCCAGTTTTGAGCTGCTAGATCTGTTCTGAATCTATCCCATTTAGCACGTTGGTAGTGCCACACAACACATTCTCATACCACATTTCCTTGCGTTCTGGTTTTACCAGCTGTTAAACCCATTGAAAATAAATTGGTTAGTGTCTGCGTACAAATTGCACCCAGAGAAATATAGTATGAGTGCGCAATTGTCCAAATGGGCTATCTACACTGTAGTGTGTTTTAAAGCTTTAAATCCTGACTGGACCAGAGAGCCTAGACTTGCTCTCTCTCTGCTAGAAGTCCAACCATTAAATCCTAGTTTGACTGAATATTAATAGTACCCATATTTACCTTTCAAAAAAGTAATCTAAAATGGTGACTGTGCTTAATGTAGTCAGTCACAATCATTAGTCATTGGTTCAGCTGCTGAATTTCTACTCTGAAGGTAGTGCTTAAAACACTCGAGTAATTTATAGCGTGAGGTGCAATTCATTGGGCATGTTCATTGAACTACATTGTACCAAATTTCAATTATTTTCCAAACCTCAGAGCCATCCATCTAATTAGCACAACATCCATTATTGATGCACCTCTGAAACGTAACATTATTTTTCTCATTACAATATTGAATAACACTCAGTGACTGTCACTCGGAAGAAGTTTCTTTAGTTTATTCTGGAAGCTCTAAAGAAATTTTGGGAGGGGGATTTATAAAGCAAGAATTCAGCTGAAAGGCTGTGCAATAACAAATTATAAGAAAAACAATCAGGACTCATAAATGCAAGGGCTATTACTGTGATGGAAGTAACATTTTCCTCCTACATCAAATAGGGCAACAACTCTATTTTTACTCGACTTGAGATAGACAGGTTAAATGCAATTTCAAAATTGTTTCAGCTTCAATCGAAGATGGTGAGCCTCCAGTATTAATACCACAGGCTGCATCCAGAAACTAACTAGGTCAAAGTTTCATTATTGCTGGGCAATATTTCTTTGAAATGGTGATGTATGCAAGTCCACAGACCAGAGAAATGGGTGAAATTTATTATCTCTAAGAGCTAACCCAATCAGAGATATGGGCTAGAAATTCGGTATCGCCCTGGTTGGGGTGCTAAAGTTAAAAATGTTGCAGAATTAGCGCCAGGCACTAATCCTTCTGACCTCCCGCTAAATTGATTGTTAGTGCTCCAAGAGAGAACTGGAGCATTAATCAAACGCTAATCACCTAACTTAGGGCGCTACACAGAGAGAGCAGGGCGCTACACACAGAGAGAGCGGGGCGCTACACAGAGAGAGCGGGGCGCTAAACACACACAGAGAGCGGGGCGCTACACACAGAGAGCAGGGCGCTACACACAGAGAGAGCGGGGCGCTACACACACACAGAGAGCGGGGCGCTACACACAGAGAGCAGGGCGCTACACACAGAGAGCGGGGCGCTACACACAGAGAGAGCGGGGCGCTACACACACACAGAGAGCGGGGCGCTACACACAGAGAGAGCGGGGCGCTACACACACACAGAGAGCGGGGCGCTACACACAGAGAGAGCGGGGCGCTACACACACACAGAGAGCGGGGCGCTACACACACACAGAGAGCGGGGCGCTACACACAGAGAGAGCGGGGCGCTACACACAGAGAGAGTGGGGCGCTACACACAGAGAGAGCGGGGCGCTACACACAGAGAGAGCGGGGCGCTACACACACACAGAGAGCGGGGCGCTACACACACAGAGAGAGCGGGGCGCTACACACAGAGAGAGCGGGGCGCTACACACAGAGAGAGCGGGGCGCTACACACACAGAGAGAGCGGGGCGCTACACACACAGAGAGAGCGGGGCGCTACACACAGAGAGAGCGGGGCGCTACACACAGAGAGAGCGGGGCGCTACACACACACAGAGAGCGGGGCGCTACACACAGAGAGAGCGGGGCGCTACACACACACAGAGAGCGGGGCGCTACACACAGAGAGAGCGGGGCGCTACACACACACAGAGAGCGGGGCGCTACACACAGAGAGAGCGGGGCGCTACACACACACAGAGAGCGGGGCGCTACACACAGAGAGAGCGGGGTGCTACACACAGAGAGAGCGGGGCGCTACACACAGAGAGAGCGGGGCGCTACACACAGAGAGAGCGGGGCGCTACACACACAGAGAGAGCGGGGCGCTACACACACAGAGAGAGCGGGGCGCTACACACAGAGAGAGCGGGGCGCTACACACAGAGAGAGCGGGGCGCTACACACACACAGAGAGCGGGGCGCTACACACAGAGAGAGCGGGGCGCTACACACAGAGAGAGCGGGGCCCTACACACAGAGAGAGAGTGGGGCGCTACACACAGAGAGCAGGGCGCTACACACACAGAGAGCGGGGCGCTACACACACACAGAGAGTGGGGCGCTACACACAGAGAGCAGGGCGCTACACACAGAGAGAGCGGGGCGCTACACACACACAGAGAGCGGGGCGCTACACACAGAGAGAGCGGGGCGCTACACACACACAGAGAGCGGGGCGCTACACACAGAGAGAGCGGGGCGCTACACACACACAGAGAGCGGGGCGCTACACACAGAGAGTGGGCGCTACACACACAGAGAGCGGGGCGCTACACACAGAGAGAGCGGGGCGCTACACACAGAGAGTGGGGCTCTACACACAGAGAGCGAGGCCCTACACACAGAGAGCAGGGCGCTACACACAGAGAGAGCGGGGCGCTACACACACAGAGAGAGCGGGGCCCTACACACAGAGAGAGCGGGGCACTACACACAGAGAGAGCGGGGCGCTACACACAGAGAACGGGGCGCTACACACAGAGAGAAACGGGGCGCTACACACAGAGAGCGGGGCGCTACACACAGAGAGCGGGGCTCTACACACAGAGAGCGGGGCACTACACACAGAGAGCAGGGCGCTACACACAGAGAGCGGGGCGCTACACACAGAGAGTGGGGCGCTACACACAGAGAGCGGGGCACTACACACAGAGAGCAGGGCGCTACACACAGAGAGCGGGGCGCTACACACAGAGAGCGGGGCGCTACACACAGAGTGGGGCGCTACACACAGAGAGCGGGGCACTACACACAGAGAGCAGGGCGCTACACACAGAGAGCGGGGCGCTACACACAGAGAGCGGGGCGCTACACACACAGAGAGCGGGGCGCTACACACAGAGAGAGGGGGGCACTACACACAGAGAGCGGGGCGCTACACACAGAGAGAGCGGGGCGTTACACAGAGAGAGAGAGCGGAGCGCTACACACACAGAGAGCGGGACGCTACACACGGAGAGAGCGGGGCGCTACACACAGAGAGAGCGGGGCACTACACAGAGAGAGAGAGAGAGCGGGGCGCTACACACAGAGAGAGCGGGGCGCTACACACAGAGAGAGCGGGGCACTACACACAGAGAGAGAGAGCGGGGCGCTACACACACAGAGAGCGGGGCGCTACACACAGAGAGCGGGGCGCTTCACACAGAGAGCAGGGCGCTACACACAGAGAGCGGGGCGCTACACACAGAGAGCGGGGCGCTACACACAGAGAGAGCGGGGCGCTACACACACAGAGAGAGCGGGGCGCTACACACACAGAGAGAGCGGGGCCCTACACACAGAGAGCGGGGCGCTACACACAGAGAGCGGGGCCCTACACACAGAGAGCGGGGTGCTACACACAGAGAGAGAGCGGGGGCTACACACAGAGAGCGGGACGCTACACACAGAGAGCGGGGCGCTACACACAGAGAGCGGGGCGCTAAACACACAGAGAGCGGGGCGCTACACACAGAGAGAGCGGGGCCCTACACACAGAGAGCGGGGCTCTACACACAGAGATTGGGGCCCTACACACAGAGAGCGGGGCGCTACACACAGAGAGAGAGCGGGGCGCTACACACAGAGAGAGCGGGGCGCTACACACAGAGAGTGGGGCACTACACACAGAGAGAGCGGGGCGCTATACACAGAGAGCGGGGCGCTACACACAGAGAGAGCGGGGCCCTACACACAGAGAGTGGGGCATTACACACACAGAGAGCGGGGCCCTACACACAGAGAGCGGGCCGCTACACACAGAGAGCGGGGCACTACACACAGAGAGAGAGAGCGGGGCACTACACACAGAGAGAGAGAGCGGGGCACTACACACAGAGAGAGCGGGGCGCTATACACACACAGAGAGCGGGGCCCTACACACAGAGAGAGCGGGGCGTTACACACACAGAGAGAGCGGGGCGCTACACACAGAGAGCGGGGCCCTACACACAGAGAGCGGGGCGTTACACACACAGAGAGAGCGGGGCAATACACACAGAGAGAGCGGGGCGCTGCACACACAGAGAGCGGGGCGCTACACACAAAGAGAGCGGGGCGCTACACACACACAGAGAGAGAGCGGGGCCCTACACACAGAGAGCGGGGCACAACACACACAGAGAGCAGGGCGCTACACACAGAGAGCGGGGCGCTACACACACAGAGAGAGAGAGCGGGGCCCTACACAGAGAGAGCGGAGCACTACACACAGAGAGAGCGGGGCGCTACACACAGAGTGGGGCGCTACACACAGAGAGAGCGGGGCGCTACACACAGAGTGGGGCGCTACACACAGAGAGCGGGGCGCTACACACAGAGAGAGCGGGGCGCTACACACAGAGAGAGCGGGGCGCTACACACAGAGTGGGGCGCTACACACAGAGAGCGGGGCCCTACACACAGAGAGCGGGGCGCTACACACACAGAGAGAGAGAGCGGGGCCCTACACAGAGAGAGCGGGGCACTACACACAGAGAGCGGGGCACTACACACAGAGAGAGCGGGGCGCTAAACACACAGAGAGTGGGGCGCTACACACAGAGAGAGCGGGGCGCGACACACACAGAGAGCGGGGCGCTACACACAGAGAGAGCGGGGCGCTACACACAGAGAGAGCGGGGCACTACACACAGAGAGAGCGGGGCGCTACACACAGAGTGGGGCGCTACACACAGAGAGCGGGGCGCTACACACAGAGAGAGCGGGGCCCTACACACAGAGAGCGGGGCGCTACACACAGAGAGATCGGGGCGTTACACAGAGAGCGGGGTGCTACACACAGAGAGCGGGGCGCTACACACAGAGAGAGGGGGGCACTACACACAGAGAGCGGGACGCTACACACAGAGAGAGCGGGGCACGACACACAGAGAGAGCGGGGCACTACACACAGAGAGAGGGGGGCACTACACACAGAGAGCGGGGCGCTACACACAGAGAGAGCGGGGCACTACACACAGAGAGCGGGGCGCTACACACAGAGAGAGCGGGGCGCTACACACAGAGAGCGGGGCGCTACACACAGAGAGATCGGGGCGTTACACAGAGAGAGAGAGAGCGGGGCGCTACACACACAGAGAGCGGGGCGCTACACACAGAGAGCGGGGCGCTACACACACAGAGAGCGGGGCGCTACACACAGAGAGCGGGGTGCTACACACAGAGAGAGCGGGGCACTAAACACAGAGAGAGCGGGGCGCTACACACAGAGAGAGCGGGGCACTACACACAGAGAGAGAGAGCGGGGCGCTACACACACAGAGAGCGGGGCGCTACACACAGAGAGCGGGGCGCTACACACAGAGAGCGGGGCGCTAAACACACAGAGAGCGGGGCCCTACACACAGAGAGCGGGGCGCTACACACAGAGAGAGAGCGGGGGCTACACACAGAGAGAGAGCGGGGCGCTACACACACAGAGAGCAGGGCGCTACACACAGAGAGAGCGGGGCGCTACACACAGAGAGCGGGGCGCTACACACAGAGAGAGAGCGGGGGCTACACACACAGAGAGCGGGGCGCTACACACAGAGAGCAGGGCGCTACACACAGAGAGAGCGGGGCGCTACACACAGAGAGCGGGGCGCTACACACACAGAGAGCGGGGCGCTACACACAGAGAGAGAGCGGGGGCTACACACAGAGAGCGGGACGCTACACACAGAGAGCGGGGCGCTACACACAGAGAGCAGGGTGCTACACACAGAGAGCGGGGCTCTACACACAGAGAGAGCGGGGCGCTACACACAGAGAGAGCGGGGCGCTATACACAGAGAGCGGGGCCCTACACACAGAGAGCGGGGCGCTACACACAGAGAGAGCGGGGCGCTACACACAGAGAGAGCGGGGCCCTACACACAGAGAGAGCGGGGCACTACACACACAGAGAGAGCGGGGCGCTATACACACACAGAGAGCGGGGCCCTACACACAGAGAGAGCGGGGCACTACACACACAGAGAGAGCGGGGCGCTACACACAGAGAGAGCGGGGCGCTATACACACACAGAGAGCGGGGCCCTACACACAGAGAGAGCGGGGCGCTATACACAGAGAGAGCGGGGCGCTACACACAGAGAGAGCGGGGCGCTATACACACACAGAGAGCGGGGCCCTACACACAGAGAGAGCGGGGCGTTACACACACAGAGAGAGCGGGGCAATACACACAGAGAGAGCGGGGCGCTGCACACACAGAAAGCGGGACGCTACACACAGAGAGAGAGAGAGCGGGGCCCTACACACAGAGAGAGTGGGGCGCTACACACAGAGAGAGCGGGGCGCTACACACAGAGAGCGGGGCGCGACACACAGAGAGAGCGGGACGCTACACACACAGAGAGCGGGGCACTACACACAGAGAGCGGGGCACTACACACAGAGAGCGGGGCGCTACACACAGAGAGAGCGGGGCGCTACACACAGAGAGCGGGGCGTGACACACACAGAGAGCGGGGCGCTACACACAGAGAGAGCGGGGCGCTACACACAGAGAGAGCGGGGCGCTACACACAGAGAGAGCGGGGCGCTACACACACAGAGAGCGGGGCGCTACACACAGAGAGCGGGGCGCTACACACAGAGAGAGCGGGGCACTACACACAGAGAGAGCGGGGCGCTACACACACAGAGAGCGGGGCGCTACACACAGAGAGCGGGGCGCTACACACAGAGAGAGCGGGACGCTACACACAGAGAGAGCGGGGCGCTACACACAGAGAGAGCGGGGCGCTACACACACAGAGAGCGGGGCGCTACACACAGAGAGCGGGGCGCTACACACACAGAGAGCGGGGCACTACACACAGAGAGCGGGGCGCTACACACAGAGAGAGCGGGGCGCTACACACAGAGAGAGCGGGGCGCTACACACACAGAGAGCGGGACGCTACACACAGAGAGAGCGGGGCGCTACACACAGAGAGAGCGGGGCGCTACACACACAGAGAGCAGGGCGCTACACACAGAGAGAGAGCGGGGCGCTACACACACAGAGAGCGGGGCGCTACACACACAGAGAGCGGGGCGCTACACAGAGAGAGAGCGGGGCGCTACACACACACAGAGAGCGGGGCGCTACACACAGAGAGAGTGGGGCGCTACACACAGAGAGCGGGGCACTACACAAAGAGAGAGCGGGGTGCTATACACACAGAGAGAGCGGGGCACAACACAAAGAGAGAGCGGGGCGCTACACACAGAGAGTGGGGCGCTACACACAGAGAGCGGGGCGCTACACACAGAGAGTGGGGCGCTACACACAGAGAGCGGGGCGCTACACACAGAGAGTGGGGCGCTACACACAGAGAGTGGGGCGCTACACACAGAGAGCGGGGCGCTACACACAGAGAGCGGGGCCCTACACACAGAGAACGGGGCACTACACAAAGAGAGAGCGGGGCCCTACACAGAGAGAGCGGGGCACTACACAAAGAGAGAGCGGGGCGCTACACACAGAGAGCGGGGCGCTACACACAGAGAGCGGGGCGCTACACAAAGAGAGAGCGGGGCGCTACACACAGAGAGCGGGGCGCTACACACAGAGAGCGGGGCGCTACACACAGAGAGAGCGGGGCGCTACACACAGAGAGCGGGGCGCTACACACAGAGAGCGGGGCGCTACACACAGAGAGAGCGGGGCGCTACACAAAGAGAGAGCGGGGCGCTACACACAGAGAGAGCGGGGCACTACACACAGAGAGCGGGGCACTACACACAGAGAGTGGGGCGCTATACACACAGAGAGCGGGGCGCTACACACAGAGAGAGCGGGGCGTACACACAGAGAGAGAGAGCGGGGCACTACACACAGAGAGCGGGGCGCTATACACACAGAGAGAGCGGGGCGCTACACACAGAGAGAGCGGGGCACTACACACAGAGAGAGTGGGGCACTACACATAGAGAGAGCGGGGCGCTACACACAGAGAGAGCTGGGCCCTACACACAGAGAGAGCGGGGCGTTACACACACAGAGAGAGCTGGGCCCTACACACAGAGAGAGTGGGGCGCTACACACAGAGAGAGCGGGGCGCTATACACACAGAGAGAGCGGGGCGCTACACACAGAGAGAGCGGGGCGCTACACACAGAGAGAGCGGGGCACTACACACAGAGAGCGGGGCGCTACACACAGAGAGAGCGGGGCGTTACACAGAGAGAGAGAGAGCGGGGCGTTACACACAGAGAGAGCGGGGCGCTACACACAGAGCGATAACCAATTTCAGGTGCAGTCCAATCGGGACTCATCATTCACACTGGCTCCTTCCAGTTCTTAAAGGGGCGGTTCAATCATTCTGCACAACCTCATTCTCAACATTGCTGGCTCTGAAGGCAACCTCCAAGCAACTCAACAGCGACACCTCTTATCCTCATGGCTGATCCCAGTCCCAGGGAGAGAGCTCGCCATTTCAGCGACCAGGCATTGGAGGCATTGGTCGCGGCAGTCGAAAGGAGGAGGACAGTGCTGTTCCTGGCCACTGGCAGGAGGCCATTGCCCCAGGTCTTCAGGGCAATGTGGAGGGAAGTGGCCCAGGATGTCTCGGCCAGCAGTATGGTCCTCAGGACCCTCACACAGTGCCGTAAAAAATTCAACGACCTCACTCGGGTGGTCAGGGTGATTACATGCTACAACAAGTCCTACATACCAGCATCTGAACCTCAGTCTGTACACACTGCACAAACCACCACACCCCCACCACTCACCCACCAAGCATCTCCACCTTCTAAATCTCACATCTCACATCTCATGCATTGCCTACAATCACAGTTATTCACATTTGGCAGGCACATCTTTTTTTAAAATTCGTTTTATGGGATGTGGGCGTCGCTGGCAAGGCCAGCATTTATTGCCCTTGAGAAGGTGGTGGTGAGCCGCCTTCTTGAACTGCTGCAGTCCGTGTGGTGAAGGTACTCCCACAGTGCTGTTAGGGAGGGAGTTCTAGGATTTTGACCCAGCGACGATGAAGGATCGGCAATATATTTCCAAGTCAGGATGGTGTGTGACTTGGAGGGGAACTTGGAGGTGCTGGTGTTCCCATGCATCTGCTGCCCTTGTCCTTCTAGGTGGAAGAGGTCACGGGATTGGGAGGTGCTGCCGAAGAAGCCTTGGTGAGTTGCTGCAGTGCATCTTGTAGATGGTACACACTGCAGCCACGGAACGCCGGTGGTGGAGGAAGTGAATGTTTAAGGTGGTGGATGGGGTGTCAATCAAGTGGGCTGCTTTGTCCTGGATGGTGTCGAGCTTCTTGAGTGTTGTTGGAGCTGCACTCATCCAGGCAATTGGAGAGTATTCCATCACACTCCTTACTTGTGCCTTGTAGATTGTGGAAAGGCTTTGGGGAGTCAGGACGTGAGACACTCGCCGCAGAATACCCAGCCTCTGACCTGCTCTTGTTGCCACAGTATTTATGTGGCTGGTCCAGTTAAGTTTCTGGTCAATGGTGACACCCCAGGATGTTGATGGTGGGGGATTCGGCAATTGTAATGCCGTTGAATGTCAAGGGGAGGTGGTTAGAGTCTCGCTTATTGGAGATAGTCATTGCCTGGCACTTGTGTGGTGCGAATGTTACTTGCCACTTATCAGCCCAAGCCTGAACGTCGTCCAGGTCTTGTTGCATGCTGGCATTGACTGCTTCATTACCTGAGGAGTTGTGAATGTGCAGTCATCAGCGAACATCCCCACTTCTGACCTTATGTTGGAGGGAAGGTCATTGATATAGCAGCTGATGATGGTCCCAAACACTCACTCACACACTTTCCTTTCTCTTTCAGGCCAAGCCTGGCCACAATAGGAGGGAGTAGGAATGAACAGGTGGGGGGTGAAGCGGACATCCAACAGCTTATAGACCTGGAGGAGTGAGTGCTGAGAGCCATTGGGTGGCAGGTGGTGGGCACCATGGCCATTGGCGACGGCGACCCCGTTGGGGGCAACAACGGTATGGTCATCCCCTCTCCTTCTCTCATCCCACTTCCCCCTCACACCACAAGCCTTTCCCACTTTCCAGCTCATTATGCTCTCTGCATTCCTTGCTCCCTTCCTGCCCCCCTGCCCTCACCTTAACGCGAGTCTTGTGCCTTTCTGCTTTCAGGTAATCAGCAACCAGCTGACCAGCTGGTCCCTGAGCCTCCCTGTGAGGCGGGAGAAGGGGAGGAGGAAGAAAGCACCGCGTCACTGAATGTCTCACCCGCAGGCACCACCTCAGATACTGGGACTCCGCGATCTTTAGAGGCAAGTTTAGTGGAGGGGTCTGTACTGGGTGATGCAACGGGGACGAGCGGACTGCAGCAAGGCCAGGGGGAAAGGGTAGCTCGGGGGCCATCTCCCCAGAGGGCGAGTTCGTGCTCGGGTTCTGCTGCACAGGACTCAGATGAGGACCTCGATGGGGTGGCATTCACAAGAAGGGTGATGGCCATGCACACGGAGAAGATAGGTGCAATGGCAAGGGTGCCCGAGAGCCTGTCGGCAATAGTCCACCTCCAACACTGCACAGAACCCTGTGCACACCATGGAGCCCATCCTTGGCAGTCTGCAAAGGATGGTGGACTCCCTGAGAGACCGTGGGGACCCAGACCTAATGCCGTGTGTCACGGGAAATGTGGCAGCATCAATTGCAGCACAGGCGGAAGTGACGCAACGTCTTAGTGCTGTAATGCAGTCAATAGTTGCTGCCATCGAGTCTCAGACTGCTCTCATGCATTCTCAGCTTGGTGCCACGCAAGCTCTGACTGCTGCCATCGTCGCTGGGTCCACCACAATCCTCCGGGGATCTCACGGTGTCGCAGCAGGCCAGCAATCTGTGCTCCAGCAGATTGGTAAGGATGCTGAGGTGCTACCCCGGGGAGTAGCTGTGTGTCAGTGGTGCAGGAACCTGCTGTCCTCTCTCAGGATGACAGCATTCCTGCTCCCACCACTCCCACTCCGGCATTGCCCTTGTCGCTGCCTGTCATCCAGCCAGGCCAGACTGCTGCCACCCAGCCTGAGGTGGTACAGTCTACAGCCGGGCCTTCCAGGCTCAGAGTTGGTCAAGGGCGTCCAGCAAGGCCATCTGTAGTCTCTGGCACTGACACTCAGCAGCCTTCCACCAGCCCTGCTGCAGCCACTGGGGACAGACTACGTAGGAGCACTAGATTAGGAAAAGGCACTGTAAAGAGGGGAAGTAAGGGTTTGCACAAGGGTGATTAGTTAATATTGTTGTTGTATATATGTGTTTACTGAAAGTTGATAAATTTATTAATGGATTTTTGCAGAATTTGTGCTGTCTCTCATTTCAGCTTTGTGCTGTGATATGGCCTGCGAAATGGATGGCACGATGGGGATGTGGTGAGCAACCGGGATGTGGGGTAGAATTTATTGGAATCGCAATCTGATGAGGTGGTCACGGACCGCCCTTCCGGAAGGCCGATTGAGTGGCTGCCTCTTCCCTCGCTGCTGTTCCTCCTCCTGCTGCTCCTCTCCTGTTGCTGCTCCTCCTTCTCCTCTCCCTCTTCCTCCTCCTGAGGTGGTGCTGCTATGCCTGGTGGCAAGGGCTGGGCCCTCATGATGGCCAAGTTGTGGAGCATGCAGCAGACCACGACGAAAAGGGACACCCGCTCTCCCGAGTACTGGAGGGCTCCTCCCGACTGGTCAAGGCAGCGGAACAGTTGCTTGAGCACTCCGATGGTCTGCTTGATGAAGTTCCTGGTGGCGGCATGGCTCTCATTATATGAGTGCTGGACAGGAGTGTTGGGTTGCAGAGGGGAGTCATGAGCCAGGTGGAGAGCGGCTAGCCCTTGTCTCCGACCAGCCAGCCGCGAGCTCGATGCTCAAGCTACTTATGGGAGTGACTGATCGGATTGAATTCAAGAAGGTATCTATGACAGATCTGAATTTGTAACAGGTACCTAGAACAAAGTATAGCAGTGCAGGCTAAACATAACAGTATTAAACAATCAGCAGCTCAACAATAAAGAAGGCAGAGAAGAGGTGAAAACCATAAAAGTTGCAAATGGAATTGAAACTGGGGCTGAGCGCTGAGTGTTTAATATTCTGAATGATTACTTCCTCCAAGTATTCACAAGAGAAGACATGAGTAGTATGCATTTCCCATGGTTAACCAAAGGAAGATCAATGACCTTGATTTAAATTAAATGGAAGTCCTAGACAAGGCTAAATAGGCTCAAAACAAATAAGTAGCCCAGGATAGCTGGTAATTATCCCAGAGTACGACAAGAGACTGGTGGGGAGGAGAGATTTGTGACACACTGCACTCATTATTGTGGAGTCACTGGACACTGGGGAGGTACCAGAAGGTTAGAAACAGGCTAACATGCCCATATTTGAAAATGGGGATAAATTAGATACAGGAATCTACAGACCCTTCATTATCATCTCCTTTCTGTCTAAAATATTGGAATTGATTATCAAGAGTAAACCATTCAATAATCACCTATTAAACATGGTAAAAGATAGATTTGAGCACTCTCTTTGACTTTGAGGAAGTAATTTGCCAAGTGGACTGTGGAAAGCCCCACAGTGTGGTATACCTAGACTTCCAAAACTATTTGACAAAGTCTCCCAGGAAGACTATTAGTTAAACTCAAAGCTGTGGGGATTCAAGGCAAACCCTGGGAATGGATAAGGAACTGTCTGAAGGATAGGATGTCAGGGTTGGGGGGAGTGGGGGGTGTTGGTGGGATATACTGAGTGAGGTGTCCCAGGGCTACAGTTTTTTAATTTACATCAATGACCTGGACTCAGAAATATTGCTGGCGATATCAAACTTGGAGGGGCAGTAATTTGGAGGAAGCAGCTTAGAAATTACAGAATGAGTTGGACAAAATATGTAAGTGGGCCGAACAATGCAAATAAAATTAATTAAAGAGACAAATGCAAAGTACTGTGCATAGGAAGGGAAAATAAGCAACGCACATGCTCCACGACTGGTGTAGAAATAGCTACGGATGAAGTTGATGGAGACCTAGGAGTCTTATTAGAGTCAACACTCAGTGTGTCCACTCGATGAGAGCAGCAATCAACAAAGCCAATTTTGAACTACATAAAAGTCAAAACATTAGCATATTAGTCAGAAGAAATTGTAATCAAGAAGTACAATGTTATGGTAAGACAACACTTTGAGATCTATATCCAGGACGCAAGGTGACATTCAAGCATTGCAGTGAAACACCACGAGGCTGATCACTAGTGCTCGAAGTTTGAGTGATGAGGAAAGACTGCAGAAACCTGGGGTTTTCAGTCACTAAAGGAAGCTTTTGAGAGGTGGGCCCAGAAATTCAGGAGCGCCCAGTTTCGGGCGGCAAGCGGGAGGGTGTTTTAATGTTAGGTTGGGAGGGGCACTCCTGCTCCTCCTGGCTCCACATTCAGCTAAGTTACCTTTTTACTGCCGATGATCCCTAGGCCTGATGTGCCTGAGTGTTCTTGCTGCCTCAGGGTAAACCAATGTTGGAATGGGGGGGCCTCTAACAGGTCCCTTATTTGACTATGCAAAGGGTCCAATGCCAACGTGTGGGTAAAGGGCACCTATTGTGTGCCCTTACCCAATCTGGCAGGCGGCGCACTTCCAGCCTACCATTTTGGGGCCTGAGGTGTTCGAAAAACGAACAATGTACATTTCAATTCTAGGCCGTGATCTTATAGAGATAAGCAAGATAGTTAAGGGTATGGAAAAGGTAAATCCTGAAAACTACTTGAAAATAAATTGTGAGAGTATGAAGGGGGAGAGGAAACACAGATTTAAATTAGTAAAAGAGACATTTGTTAATGATATCAGGAAATTCTTCTTAACACAAAGAACAACTCCCAGATATAATAGTAGAGACAGAAACCCTGGAATCATTTAAGAGACAATTGAATGCTGCAATGGATGGACTGAAGCATGTTCCTGGAGCAGTGAATTAAACTGCGCTGAATGACCTCCCTCTTCCATAATGACCTTGCGATCTTGTGGTATGTCTCAGCCCACTCCTTCGACTCTGGACTACTGTACGGCTCCTCCTCCCTCCTCTGCAACATCGCGATTCCTCATTATGCTGGAAAACCTGTACTGCACTCGGGAATTTTGCTGTTTCTGTGCAGTATGTATCGGAGTGAGGAATATTGAATGTTTTGCCTGTAGATTTGAAGCAACGGTATTAGCATTCAGACGGTGGCAACATAATAGCCATTCCTACAGAAGTTGTACCAATGCTGATACCGCCAGCACATAAATAACACAACCTCAGGATCTGCTTTACAGCCAATGAAATACTTTTGAAGTGTAGTCACTGTTGTAACATAGCCAACCAATCTCATTTCAAGATTTTAAATCTTTTTTTCCTTCACAGAAAAGATTTGGGGATAAGTTATGTTTAAGTGTTGTGCTTTCAAATTAAGTAATTTGCCCAGATTTAAAAAGAAAAGCCATGGGCTGATGGCAATGAAGGTGTGTGTTAAAACCAGATAAGCTCATTTGCAGACTGTCACAGCTTACTTCAAACTGACACAACTGAGGGCCATTTGTTTCATGCAGGCCACTAAGCCAGGAAGCTCCTATTCATTTTGAAAATTAGCAGATGTTTAATTTAAACCCTCACCCAAAGACAGGAGGAGAGGTAGCCAGTTTTGTTGACAGGCCTACTGGCCAATCACTGATGAGGGAAGGAACCAGAGGGACAGCCCACCCACTGACTGAGAAGACATAGTGAAGGAAAACTAGACGCATGGGCAGTCAGTCAGCTAGGTCTGAGGAGGAAGCCTGGCCTAGTGAGGAGAAACTTACTCCCCCAGAGCCTAGAGTCCAGAGCCCAGAGTCCAGAGTCCAGAGCCCAAAGCCCAGAGCACAGAGCCCAGAGCCCAGAGTCCAGAGCCCAGAGCCCAGAGCCCAGAGTTCAGAGCCCAGAGCCCAGAGTCCAGAGCCCAGAGTCCAGAGCCTAGAGTCCAGAGCCCAGAGCCCAGAGCCCAGAGTTCAGAGCCCAGAGCCCAGAGTCCAGAGCCCAGAGTCCAGAGCCCAGAGTCCAGAGTCCAGAGTCCAGTCCAGAGTCCAGAGCCCAGAGTCCAGAGCCCAGAGCACAGTGTCCAGAGTCCAGAGTCCAGAGTCTAGAGTCCAGAGCCCAGAGCCCAGAGCCCAGTATCCAGAGCCCAGAGTCCAGAGTCCAGAGTCCAGAGCCCAGAGTCCAGAGCCCAGAGCCCACTATCCAGAGCCCAGAGTCCAGAGACCAGAGCCCAGTATCCAGAGCCCAGAGCCCAGAGTCCAGAGCCCAGAGTCCAGAGCACAGAGCCCAGAGTCCAGAGCCCAGAGTCCAGTCCAGAGCCCAGAGCACAGTGTCCAGAGTCCAGAGTCCAGAGTCTAGAGTCCAGAGCCCAGAGCCCAGAGCCCAGTATCCAGAGCCCAGAGTCCAGAGTCCAGAGTCCAGAGCCCAGAGTCCAGAGCCCAGAGCCCACTATCCAGAGCCCAGAGTCCAGAGACCAGAGCCCAGTATCCAGAGCCCAGAGTCCAGAGCCCAGAGTCCAGAGCACAGAGCCCAGAGTCCAGAGCCCAGAGCCCAGAGCCCAGAGTCCAGAGCCCAGAGTCCAGAGCCCAGTGTCCAGAGTCCAGAGCCCAGAGTCCAGAGTCCAGAGCCCAGAGTCCAGAGCCCAAAGCCCAGAGCCCAGAGTCTAGAGCCCAGAGTCCAGAGCCCAGAGCCCAGTATCCAGAGCCCAAAGCCCAGAGTGCAGAGTCCAGAGCCCAGAGTCCAGATCCCAGAGTCTAGAGCCCAGAGTCCAGAGCCCAGTATCCAGAGCCCAGTGTCCAGAGTCCAGAGCCCAGAGTCCAGAGTCCAGAGTCCAGAGCCCAGAGACCTGAGCCCAGAGCCCAGAGTCCAGAGCCCAGAATCCAGAGCCCAGAGTCCAGAGTCCAGAGCCCAGAGCCCAGAGTCCAGAGCCCAGAGTCCAGAGCCCAGAGTCCAGAGCCCAGTGTCCAGAGTCCAGAGCCCAGAGTCCAGAGCCCAGAGTCCAGAGCCCAAAGCCCAGAGCCCAGAGTCTAGAGCCCAGAGTCCAGAGCCCAGTATCCAGAGCCCAAAGCCCAGAGTCCAGAGTCCAGAGTCCAGAGTCCAGATCCCAGAGTCCAGAGTCTAGAGCCCAGAGTCCAGAGCCCAGTATCCAGAGCCCAGTGTCCAGAGTCCAGAGCCCAGAGTCCAGAGTCCAGAGTCCAGAGCCCAGAGACCAGAGCCCAGAGCCAGAGTCCAGAGCCCAGAATCCAGAGCCCAGAGTCCAGAGTCCAGAGCCCAGAGCCCAGAGTCCAGAGCCCAGAGTCCAGAGCCCAGAGCCCAGAGTCCAGAGCCCAGTGTCCAGAGTCCAGAGCCAGAGTCCAGAGTCCAGAGCCCAGAGTCCAGAGCCCAGAGTCTAGAGCCCAGAGTCCAGAGCCCAGAGCCCAGTATCCAGAGCCCAAAGCCCAGAGTCCAGAGTCCAGAGCCCAGAGTCCAGAGCCCAGAGTCCAGAGTCTAGAGCCCAGAGTCCAGAGCCCAGAGCCCAGAGCCCAGACCCAGAGTCCAGAGTCCAGAGCCCAGAGCCCAGAGCCAGAGTCCAGAGTCCCCAGAGCCCAGAGCCAGAGTCCAGAGCCCAGAGTCTAGAGCCCAGAGTCCAGAGCCCAGAGTCCAGAGTCCAGAGTCCAGAGCCCAGAGTCCAGATCCAGAGTCCAGAGCCCAGAGTCCGGAGCCCAGAGCCCAGAGTCCATAGTCTAGAGTCCAGAGCCCAAAGCCCAGAGCCCAGAGTCTAGAGCCCAGAGTCCAGAGCCCAGAGCCCAGTATCCAGAGCCCAAAGCCCAGAGTCCAGAGTCCAGAGTCCAGAGCCCAGAGTCCAGATCCCAGAGTCCAGAGTCCAGAGCCCAGAGTCCAGAGCCCAGAGCCCAGTATCCAGAGCCCAGAGCCCAGTATCCAGAGCCCAGAGCCCAGTATCCAGAGCCCAAAGCCCAGAGTCCAGAGTCCAGAGTCCAGAGCCCAGAGTCCAGATCCCAGAGTCCAGAGTCTAGAGCCCAGAGTCCAGAGCCCAGAGCCCAGTATCCAGAGCCCAGTGTCCAGAGTCCAGAGCCCAGAGTCCAGAGTCCAGAGTCCAGAGCCCAGAGACCTGAGCCCAGAGCCCAGAGTCCAGAGCCCAGAGTCCAGAGCCCAGAATCCAGAGCCCAGAGCCCAGAGTCCAGAGCCCAGTGTCCAGAGTCCAGAGTCCAGAGTCCAGAGCCCAGAGTCCAGAGCCCAAAGCCCAGAGCCCAGAGTCTAGAGCCCAGAGTCCAGAGCCCAGAGCCCAGTATCAGAGCCCAAAGCCCAGAGTCCAGAGTCCAGAGTCCAGAGCCCAGAGTCCAGATCCCAGAGTCCAGAGTCTAGAGCCCAGAGTCCAGAGCCCAGAGCCCAGAGCCCAGAGCCCAGAGTCCAGAGTCCAGAGCCCAGAGCCCAGTGTCCAGAGTCCAGAGCCCAGAGCCAGGGTCCAGAGCCCAGAGTCCTAGAGCCCAGAGTCCAGAGCCAGAGTCCAGAGTCCAGAGTCCAGAGCCCAAGTCCAGAGTCCAGAGTCCAGAGCCCAGAGTCCAGTCCAGAGTCCCAGAGCCCAGAGCCGGAGCCCAGAGCCCAGAGTCCATAGTCTAGAGTCCAGAGCCCAAAGCCCAAGCCCAGAGTCTAGAGCCCAGAGTCCAGAGCCCAGAGCCCAGTATCCAGAGCCAAAGCCCAGAGTCCAGAGTCCAGAGTCCAGAGCCCAGAGTCCAGATCCCAGAGTCCAGAGTCTAGAGCCCAGAGTCCAGAGCCCAGAGCCCAGTATCCAGAGCCCAGAGTCCAGAGTCCAGAGCCCAGAGCCCAGTGTCCAGAGTCCAGAGCCCAGAGCCCAGAGTCCAGAGCCCAGAGTCTAGAGCCCAGAGTCCAGAGCCCAGAGTCCAGAGTCCAGAGTCCAGAGCCCAGAGTCCAGAGCCCAGAGTCCGGAGCCCAGAGCCAGAGCCCAGAGTCCATAGTCTAGAGTCCAGAGCCCAGAGTCCAGAGCCCAGAGTCCAGAGCCCAGAGTCCAGAGCACAGAGTCCAGAGCACAGAGTCCAGAGTCCAGAGTCCAGAGCCCAGAGTCCAGAGCCCAGAGTCCAGAGTCCAGACCCCAGAGTCCAGAGCCCAGTGTCCAGAGCCCAGTGTCCAGAGTCCACAGCCCAGAGTCCAGAGCCCAGAGTCCAGAGCCCAGAGCCCAGTGTCCAGAGTCCAGAGCCCAGAATCCAGAGCCCAGAGTCCAGATCCCAGAGTCCAGAGCCCAGAGTCCAGAGTCCAGAGCCCAGAGCCCAGAGTCCAGAGCCCAGAGTCCAGAGCCCAAAGCCCAGAGTCCAGAGCCCAGAGTCCAGAGCCCACAGTCCAGAGCCCAGAGCCCAGAGTCCAGAGCCCAGAGTCCAGAGTCCAGAGCCCAGAGTCCAGAGCCCAGAGTCCAGAGCCCAGAGTCCAGAGCCCAGAGTCCAGAGTCCAGAGCCCAGAGCCCAGAGTCTAGAGCCCAGAGTCCAGAGCCCAGAGTCCAGAGTCCAGAGCCCAGAGTCCAGAGTCCAGAGTCCAGAGCCCAGAGTCTAGAGTCCAGAGTCCAGAGTCCAAGGTCTAGAGTCCAGAGTCCAGAGCCCAGAGTCCAGAGTCCAGAGTCCAGAGTCCAGAGCCCAGAGTCCAGAGTCTAGAGCCCAGAGTCCAGAGTCTAGAGTCCAGAGTCCAGAGTCCAGAGCCCAGAGCCCAGAGCCCAGTATCCAGAGCCCAAAGCCCAGAGTCCAGAGTCCAGAGTCCAGAGCCCAGAGTCCAGATCCCAGAGTCCAGAGTCTAGAGCCCAGAGTCCAGAGCCCAGAGCCCAGTATCCAGAGCCCAGAGCCCAGTATCCAGAGCCCAGTGTCCAGAGTCCAGAGCCCAGAGTCCAGAGTCCAGAGTCCAGAGCCCAGAGACCTGAGCCCAGAGCCCAGAGTCCAGAGCCCAGAGCCCAGAGCCCAGAGCCCAGAGTCCAGAGTCCAGAGCCCAGAGCCCAGTGTCCAGAGTCCAGAGCCCAGAGCCCAGGGTCCAGAGCCCAGAGTCTAGAGCCCAGAGTCCAGAGCCCAGAGTCCAGAGTCCAGAGCCCAGAGTCCAGAGTCCAGAGTCCAGAGCCCAGAGTCCAGTCCAGAGTCCAGAGCCCAGAGTCCGGAGCCCAGAGCCCAGAGTCCATAGTCTAGAGTCCAGAGCCCAAAGCCCAGAGCCCAGAGTCTAGAGCCCAGAGTCCAGAGCCCAGAGCCCAGTATCCAGAGCCCAAAGCCCAGAGTCCAGAGTCCAGAGTCCAGAGCCCAGAGTCCAGATCCCAGAGTCCAGAGTCTAGAGCCCAGAGTCCAGAGCCCAGAGCCCAGTATCCAGAGCCCAGAGTCCAGAGTCCAGAGCCCAGAGCCCAGTGTCCAGAGTCCAGAGCCCAGAGCCCAGAGTCCAGAGCCCAGAGTCTAGAGCCCAGAGTCCAGAGCCCAGAGTCCAGAGTCCAGAGTCCAGAGCCCAGAGTCCAGAGCCCAGAGTCCGGAGCCCAGAGCCCAGAGTCCATAGTCTAGAGTCCAGAGCCCAGAGTCCAGAGCCCAGAGTCCAGAGCACAGAGTCCAGAGCACAGAGTCCAGAGTCCAGAGCCCAGAGTCCAGAGCCCAGAGTCCAGAGTCCAGACCCCAGAGTCCAGAGCCCAGTGTCCAGAGCCCAGTGTCCAGAGTCCACAGCCCAGAGTCCAGAGCCCAGAGTCCAGAGCCCAGAGCCCAGTGTCCAGAGTCCAGAGCCCAGAATCCAGAGCCCAGAGTCCAGATCCCAGAGTCCAGAGCCCAGAGTCCAGAGTCCAGAGCCCAGAGCCCAGAGTCCAGAGCCCAGAGTCTAGAGTCCAGAGTCCAGAGTCCAAGGTCTAGAGTCCAGAGTCCAGAGCCCAGAGTCCAGAGTCCAGAGTCCAGAGTCCAGAGCCCAGAGTCCAGAGTCTAGAGCCCAGAGTCCAGAGTCTAGAGTCCAGAGTCGAGAGTCCAGAGCCCAGATTCTAGAGCCCAGAGTCGAGAGTCCAGAGTCCAGAGTCCAGAGCCCAGAGTCTAGTGCCCAGAGTCTAGAGTCCAGAGTCCAAAGTCCAGAGCCCAGAGTCCAGAGCCCAGAGTCTAGAGTACAGAGTCCAGAGCCCAGAGCCCAGAGTCTAGAGTCCAGAGCCCAGGGTCCAGAGCCCAGAGTCCAGATTCCAGAGTCCAGAGTCCAGAGCCCAGATTCTAGAGTCCAGAGCCCAGAGTCCAAAGTCTAGAGCCCAGAGTCCAGAGCCCAGAGCACAGAGTCCAGAGTCCGGAGCCCAGAGCCCAGAGTCCAGAGCCCAGAGCCCAGAGCCCAGAGTCTAGAGTCCAGAGTCCAGAGTCCAGAGTCCAAAGTCTTGAGTCCAGAGTCCAGAGCCCAGAGTCTAGAGTCCAGAGTCCAGAGCCCAGAGTCTAGAGTCCAGAGTCCAGAGCCCAGAGTCCAGAGTCCAGAGTCCAGAGTCCAGAGCCCAGAGTCCAGAGCCCAGAGTCCAGAGCCCAGAGCACAGAGTCCAGAGTCCGGAGCCCAGAGTCCAGAGCCCAGAGCCCAGAGCCCAGAGTCTAGAGCCCAGTGTCCAGAGCCCAGAGCCCTGAGTCCAGAGCCCAGAGTCCAGAGCCCAGAGCCCAGAGTCCAGAGTCCAGAGTCCAGAGTCCAGAGCCCAGGGTCCAGAGCCCAGTGTCCAGAGTCCAGAGCCCAGAGTCCAGAGCCCAGAGTCCAGAGTCCAGAGTCCAGAGCCCAGAGTCTAGAGTCCAGAGCCCAGAGTCCAGAGTCCAGAGACCAGAGTCTAGAGTCCAGAGTCCAGAGTCCAGAGTCCAGAGCCCAGAGTCCAGAGCCCAGAGCCCAGAGTCCAGAGCCCAGAGTCCAGAGTCCAGAGCCCAGAGTCCAGAGCCCAGAGTCCAGCGTCCAGAGCCGAGAGCCCAGAGTCCAGATTCTGGAGCCCAGAATCCAGAGTCCAGAGTCCAGAGTCTAGAGCCCAGAGTCTAGAGCCCAGAGTCCAGAGTCCAGAGCCCAGAGTCCAGTTCCCAGAGTCCAGAGCCCAGAGTCCAGAGCCCAGAGTCCTGAGCCCAGGGTCCAGAGCCCAGTGTCCAGAGTCCAGAGTCCAGAGCCCAGAGCCCAGAGTCCAGAGCCCAGAGTCCTGAGCCCAGGGTCCAGAGCCCAGTGTCCAGAGTCCAGAGCCCAGAGTCCATAGTCCAGAGCCCAGAGTCCAGAGTACCGAGTCCAGAGCCCAGAGTCCAGAGTCCAGAGCCCAGAGTCCAAAGCCCAGAGCCCAGGGTCCTGAGTCCAGAGTCTAGAGTCCAGAGCCCAGAGTCCAGAGTCCAGTCCAGAGCTCAGAGCCCAGAGCCCAGAGTCCAGAGCCCAGAGTCCAGAGTCCAGAGTCCAGAGCCCAGAGTTCAGAGCCCAGAGACCAGAGTCTAGAGTCCAGAGCCCAGAGTCCAGAGTCCAGAATCCAGAGCCCAGAATCCAGAGTCCAGAGCCCAGAGTCCAGAGCCCAGAGCCCAGAGTCCAGAGCCCAGAGTCCAGAGCCCAGAATCCAGAGTCCAGAGTCCAGAGTCCAGAGCCCAGAGCCCAGAGCCCAGAGTCCAGAGTACAGAGCCCAGAGTCCAGAGCCCAGAGTCTAGATTCCAGAGCCCAGAGTCCAGAGTCCAGTGCCCAGAGTCCAGAGCCAGAGTCCAGAGCCCAGTGTCCAGAGTCCAGAGCCCAGAGTCCAGAGTCCAGAGCCCAGAGTCCAGAGCCCAGAGTCCAGAGCCCAGAATCCAGAGTCCAGAGTCCAGAGCCCAGAGCCCAGAGCCCAGAGTCCAGAGTACAGAGCCCAGAGTCCAGAGCCCAGAGTCTAGATTCCAGAGTCCAGAGCCCAGTGTCCAGAGACCAGAGTCCAGAGCCCAGAGTCCAGAGCTCAGAGTCCAGAGCCCAGACCCCAGAACCCAGAGACAAGAGCCCAGAGTCCAGAGTCCAGAGCCCAGAGTCGAGAGCCCAGAGTCCAGAGTCCAGAGCCCAGAGTCCAGAGTCCAGAGTCTAGAGTCCAGAGTCCAGAGTCTAGAGCCCTGAGTCCAGAGCCCAGAATCCAGAGTCCAGAGCCCAGAGTCCAGAGTCCAGTGCCCAGAGACCAGAGCCTAGAGTCTAGATCCCAGAGTCCAGAGCCCAGTGTCCAGAGACCAGAGCCTAGAGTCTAGATCCCAGAGTCCAGAGCCCAGAGTCCAGAGTCTAGATCCCAGAGTCTAGAGTCCAGAGCCCAGAGTCCAGAGTCCAGAGCCCAGAGTCCAGAGTCTGGAGTCCAGAGCCCAGATTCCAGAGTCCAGAGTCCATAGCCCAGAGTCTAGACCCAGAGTCTAGAGTTCAGAGCCCAGAGTCCAGAGCCCAGAGTCCAGAGTCCAGAGTCCAGAGCCAAGAGCCCAGCGCCCAGAGTCCAGAGTCCAGAGCCCAGGGTCCAGAGCCCAGTGTCCAGAGTCCAGTGTCCAGAGCCCAGAGTCCAGAGTCCAGAGCCCAGATCCCAGAGCCCAGAGTCCAGAGTCCAGAGCCCAGAGTCCTGAGCCCAGGGTCCAGAGCCCAGTGTCCAGAGTCCAGAGCCCAGAGTCCAGAGTCCAGAGCCCAGAGTCCAGAGTACCGAGTCCAGAGCCCAGAGTCCAGAGTCCAGAGCCCAGAGTCCAAAGCCCAGAGCCCAGGGTCCTGTGTCCAGAGTCTAGAGTCCAGAGCCCAGAGTCCAGAGTCCAGTCCAGAGCTCAGAGCCCAGAGCCCAGAGTCCAGAGCCCAGAGTCCAGAGTCCAGAGTCCAGAGCCCAGAGTTCAGAGCCCAGAGTCCAGAGCCCAGAGTCCAGAGTCCAGAATCCAGAGCCCAGAATCCAGAGTCCAGAGCACAGAGTCCAGAGCCCAGAGTCCAGAGTCCAGAGCCCAGAGTCCAGAGCCCAGAATCCAGAGTCCAGAGTCCAGAGTCCAGAGCCCAGAGCCCAGAGCCCAGAGTCCAGAGTACAGAGCCCAGAGTCCAGAGCCCAGAGTCTAGATTCCAGAGCCCAGAGTCCAGAGTCCAGTGCCCAGAGTCCAGAGCCCAGAGTCCAGAGCCCAGTGTCCAGAGTCCAGAGCCCAGAGTCCAGAGTCCAGAGCCCAGAGTCCAGAGCCCAGAGTCCAGAGCCCAGAGTCCAGAGTCCAGAGTCCAGAGTCCAGAGCCCAGAGCCCAGAGCCCAGAGTCCAGAGTACAGAGCCCAGAGTCCAGAGCCCAGAGTCTAGATTCCAGAGCCCAGAGTCCAGAGTCCAGTGCCCAGAGTCCAGAGCCCAGAGTCCAGAGCCCAGTGTCCAGAGACCAGAGTCCAGAGCCCAGAGTCCAGAGCTCAGAGTCCAGAGCCCAGACCCCAGAACCCAGAGACAAGAGCCCAGAGTCCAGAGTCCAGAGCCCAGAGTCGAGAGGCCAGAGTCCAGAGTCCAGAGCCCAGAGTCCAGAGTCCAGAGTCTAGAGTCCAGAGTCCAGAGTCTAGAGCCCTGAGTCCAGAGCCCAGAATCCAGAGTCCAGAGCCCAGAGTCCAGAGTCCAGTGCCCAGAGTCCAGAGTCCAGAGACCAGAGCCTAGAGTCTAGATCCCAGAGTCCAGAGCCCAGAGTCCAGAGTCTAGATCCCAGAGTCTAGAGTCCAGAGCCCAGAGTCCAGAGTCCAGAGCCCAGATTCCAGAGTCCAGAGTCCATAGCCCAGAGTCTAGAGCCCAGAGTCTAGAGTTCAGAGCCCAGAGTCCAGAGCCCAGAGTCCAGAGTCCAGAGCCCAGGGTCCAGAGCCCAGTGTCCAGAGTCCAGTGTCCAGAGCCCAGAGTCCAGAGTCCAGAGCCCAGAGCCCAGAGTCCAGAGTCCAGAGCCCAAAGTCTGGAGCCCAGCGTCCAGAGTCCAGAGTCCAGAGTCTAGAGTCCAGAGTCCAGAGTCCAGAGTCCAGAGTCCAGAGTCCAGAGTCTAGAGCCCAAAGTCCAGAGTCCAGAGTCCAGAGTCCAGAGTCCATAGCCCAGAGTCCAGAGTCCAGAGTCTAGAGCCCAGAGTCCAGAGCCCAGAGTGCAGAGTCCAGAGACCAGAGCCCAGAGCCCAGAGTCCAGAGCCCAGAGTCCAGAGTCCAGAGCCCAGAGTCCAGAGTCCAGAGCCCAGAGACCAGAGTCCAGAGCCCAGAGCCCAGAGTCCAGAGTCCAGAGCCCACAGTCCAGAGCCCAGAATCCAGAGTTCAGAGCCGAGAGCCCAGAGTCCAGAGTCCAGAGCACAGAGCCAAAGTCCAGAGCACAGAGCACAGAGTCCAGAGCCCAGAGTCAAGAGTCCAGTGCCCAGAGTCCAGAGTCTAGAGTCCAGAGTCTGGAGCCCAGCGTCCAGAGTCCAGAGTCTAGAGTCTAGAGTCTAGAGTCTAGAGTCCAGAGTCCAGAGTCCAGAGTCTAGAGTCCAGAGTCCAGAGTCCAGAGTCTAGAGTGCAGATCCCAGAGTCCAAAGCCCAGAGTCCAGAGTCCAGAGTCCAGAGCCCAGAGCCCAGAGCCCAGAGTCTAGAGTCCAGACTCCAGAGTCCAGAGTCCAGAGTCCAGACGCCAGAGCCCAGAGTCTAGAGCCCAGATGCCAGAGCCCAGAGTCCAGAGCCCATAGTCCAGAGTCCAGAGTCCAGAGCCCAGAGCCCAGCGCCCAGAGTCCAGAGCCCAGAGTCCAGAGCCCAGGGTCCAGAGCCCAGTGTCCAGTGTCCAGAGTCCAGAGCCAAGAACCCAGAGTCCAGAGTCCAGAGTCCAGAGCCCAGGGTCCAGAGCCCAGTGTCCAGAGTCCAGTGTCCAGAGTCCAGAGCCCAGAGTCCAGACTCCAGACTTCAGAGCCCAGAGTCTAGAGTCCAGAGTCCAGAGTCCAGAGCCCAGAGTCCAGAGTCCAGAGTCCAGAGTCCAGAGCCCAGAGTCCAGAGTCCAGAGCCCAGAGTCCAGAGTCTAGAGTCTAGAGCCCAGAGTCAGAGTCCAGAGTCCAGAGTCCAGAGCCCAGTGTCCAGAGCCCAGAGTCCAGAACCCAGAGTCCAGAGCCCAGAGCCCAGAGTCCAGAGTACCGAGTCCAGAGCCCAGAGTCCAGAGTCCAGAGCCCAGAGTCCAAAGCCCAGAGCCCAGGGTCCTGTGTCCAGAGTCTAGAGTCCAGAGCCCAGAGTCCAGAGTCCAGTCCAGAGCTCAGAGCCCAGAGCCCAGAGTCCAGAGCCCAGAGTCCAGAGTCCAGAGCCCAGAGTTCAGAGCCCAGAGTCTAGAGTCCAGAGCCCAGAGTCCAGAGTCCAGAATCCAGAGCCCAGAATCCAGAGTCCAGAGCACAGAGTCCAGAGCCCAGAGTCCAGAGCCCAGAGCCCAGAGTCCAGATCCCAGAGTCCAGAGCCCAGAGTCCAGAGTCCAGAGTCCAGAGCCCAGAGCCCAGAGCCCAGAGTCCAGAGTACAGAGCCCAGAGTCCAGAGCCCAGAGTCTAGATTCCAGAGCCCAGAGTCCAGAGTCCAGTGCCCAGAGTCCAGAGCCCAGAGTCCAGAGCCCAGTGTCCAGAGTCCAGAGCCCAGAGTCCAGAGTCCAGAGCCCAGAGTCCAGAGCCCAGAGCCCAGAGTCCAGAGCCCAGAGTCCAGAGCCCAGAATCCAGAGTCCAGAGCCCAGAGCCCAGAGCCCAGAGTCCAGAGTACAGAGCCCAGAGTCCAGAGCCCAGAGTCTAGATTCCAGAGCCCAGAGTCCAGAGTCCAGTGCCCAGAGTCCAGAGCCCAGAGTCCAGAGCCCAGTGTCCAGAGACCAGAGTCCAGAGCCCAGAGTCCAGAGTCCAGAGCTCAGAGTCCAGAGCCCAGACCCCAGAACCCAGAGACAAGAGCCCAGAGTCCAGAGTCCAGAGCCCAGAGTCGAGAGTCCAGAGTCCAGAGCCCAGAGACCTGAGCCCAGAGCCCAGAGTCCAGAGCCCAGAATCCAGAGCCCAGAGTCCAGAGTCCAGAGTCCAGAGTCCAGAGCCCAGAGCCCAGAGTCCAGAGCCCAGAATCCAGAGCCCAGAGTCCAGAGTCCAGAGCCCAGAGCCCAGAGTCCTGAGTCCAGAGCCCAGAGTCCAGAGTCCAGAGTCTAGAGTCCAGAGTCCAGAGTCTAGAGCCCTGAGTCCAGAGCCCAGAATCCAGAGTCCAGAGCCCAGAGTCCAGAGTCCAGAGACCAGAGCCTAGAGTCTAGATCCCAGAGTCCAGAGCCCAGTGTCCAGAGACCAGAGCCTAGAGTCTAGATCCCAGAGTCCAGAGCCCAGAGTCCAGAGTCTAGATCCCAGAGTCTAGAGTCCAGAGCCCAGAGTCCAGAGTCCAGAGCCCAGAGTCCAGAGTCTGGAGTCCAGAGCCCAGATTCCAGAGTCCAGAGTCCATAGCCCAGAGTCTAGAGCCCAGTGTCCAGAGTCCAGAGCCCAGAGTCCAGAGTCCAGAGCCCAGAGTCCAGAGCCCAGAGCCCAGAGTCCAGAGCCCAGAGTCCAGAGCCCAGAATCCAGAGTCCAGAGCCCAGAGCCCAGAGCCCAGAGTCCAGAGTACAGAGCCCAGAGTCCAGAGCCCAGAGTCTAGATCCAGAGCCCAGAGTCCAGAGTCCAGTGCCCAGAGTCCAGAGCCCAGAGTCCAGAGCCCAGTGTCCAGAGACCAGAGTCCAGAGCCCAGAGCCCAGAGTCCAGAGCCCAGAGTCCAGAGCCCAGAATCCAGAGTCCAGAGCCCAGAGCCCAGAGCCCAGAGTCCAGAGTACAGAGCCCAGAGTCCAGAGCCCAGAGTCTAGATTCCAGAGCCCAGAGTCCAGAGTCCAGTGCCCAGAGTCCAGAGCCCAGAGTCCAGAGCCCAGAGTCCAGAGTCCAGAGTCCAGAGCCCAGAGTCCAGAGTCCAGAGTCCAGAGCCCAAAGTCTGGAGCCCAGCGTCCAGAGTCCAGAGTCCAGAGTCTAGAGTCCAGAGTCCAGAGTCCAGAGTCCAGAGTCTAGAGCCCAAAGTCCAGAGTCCAGAGTCCAGAGTCCAGAGTCCATAGCCCAGAGTCCAGAGTCTAGAGCCCAGAGTCCAGAGCCCAGAGTGCAGAGTCCAGAGACCAGAGCCCAGAGCCCAGAGTCCAGAGCCCAGATTCCAGAGCCCAGAGTCCAGAGTCCAGAGCCCAGAGACCAGAGTCCAGAGCCCAGAGCCCAGAGTCCAGAGTCCAGAGCCCAGAGTCCAGAGCCCAGAATCCAGAGTTCAGAGCTGAGAGCCCAGAGTCCAGAGTCCAGAGCACAGAGCCAAAGTCCAGAGCACAGAGCCCAGAGTCCAGAGCCCAGAGTCAAGAGTCCAGTGCCGAGAGTCCAGAGTCTAGAGTTCAGAGTCCAGAGTCTGGAGCCCAGCGTCCAGAGTCCAGAGTCTAGAGTCTAGAGTCTAGAGTCTAGAGTCCAGAGTCCAGAGTCCAGAGTCTAGAGTCCAGAGTCCAGAGTCCAGAGTCTAGAGTCCAGATCCCAGAGTCCAAAGCCCAGAGTCCAGAGTCCAGAGTCCAGAGCCCAGAGCCCAGAGCCCAGAGTCTAGAGTCCAGACTCCAGAGTCCAGAGTCCAGAGTCCAGACGCCAGAGCCCAGAGTCTAGAGCCCAGATGCCAGAGCCCAGAGTCCAGAGCCCATAGTCCAGAGTCCAGAGTCCAGAGCCCAGAGCCCAGCGCCCAGAGTCCAGAGCCCAGAGTCCAGAGCCCAGGGTCCAGAGCCCAGTGTCCAGTGTCCAGAGTCCAGAGCCAAGAGCCCAGAGTCCAGAGTCCAGAGTCCAGAGCCCAGGGTCCAGAGCCCAGTGTCCAGAGTCCAGTGTCCAGAGTCCAGAGCCCAGAGTCCAGTCCAGAGTCCAGAGCCCAGAGTCAGAGTCCAGAGTCCAGAGTCCAGAGCCCAGAGTCCAGAGCCCAGAGTCCAGAGCCCAGAGTCCAGAGTCCAGAGCCCAGAGTCCAGAGTCAGAGTCCTAGAGCCCAGAGTCAGAGTCCAGAGTCCAGTCCAGAGCTCAGAGCCCAGAGCCCAGAGTCCAGAGTCCAGAGTCCAGAGTCCAGAGCCCAGAGTCCAGAGCCAGAGTCTAGAGTCCAGAGCCAGAGTCCAGAGCCCAGAGTCCAGAGCCCAGAGTCCAGAGTCCAGAGCTCAGAGTCCAGAGCCCAGAGTCAGACCAGAGCCCAGAGTCCAGAGCCCAGAGTCCAGAGCCAGAGTCCAGAGCCCAGAGCCAGAGCCCAGAGTCCAGAGCCCAGAGCCCAGAGTCCAGAGCCCAGAGTCTAGATTCCAGAGCCCAGAGTCCAGAGTCCAGTGCCCAGAGTCCAGAGCCCAGAGTCCAGAGCCCAGTGTCCAGAGTCCAGAGCCCAGAGTCCAGAGTCCAGAGCCCAGAGTCCAGAGCCCAGAGCCCAGAGTCCAGAGCCCAGAGTCCAGAGATCAGAATCCAGAGTCCAGAGTCCAGAGTCCAGAGCCCAGAGCCCAGAGCCCAGAGTCCAGAGTACAGAGCCCAGAGTCCAGAGCCCAGAGTCTAGATTCCAGAGCCCAGAGTCCAGAGTCCAGTGCCCAGAGTCGAGAGCCCAGAGTCCAGAGCCCAGAGTCCAGAGCCCAGAGTCCAGAGCTCAGAGTCCAGAGCCCAGACCCCAGAACCCAGAGACAAGAGCCCAGAGTCCAGAGTCCAGAGCCCAGAGTCGAGAGCCCAGAGTCCAGAGTCCAGAGCCCAGAGTCCAGAGTCCAGAGTCTAGAGTCCAGAGTCCAGAGTCTAGAGCCCTGAGTCCAGAGCCCAGAATCCAGAGTCCAGAGCCCAGAGTCCAGAGTCCAGTGCCCAGAGTCCAGAGTCCAGAGACCAGAGCCTAGAGTCTAGATCCCAGAGTCCAGAGCCCAGTGTCCAGAGACCAGAGCCTAGAGTCTAGATCCCAGAGTCCAGAGCCCAGAGTCCAGAGTCTAGATCCCAGAGTCTAGAGTCCAGAGCACAGAGTCCAGAGTCCAGAGCCCAGAGTCCAGAGTCTGGAGTCCAGAGCCCAGATTCCAGAGTCCAGAGTCCATAGCCCAGAGTCTAGAGCCCAGAGTCTAGAGTTCAGAGCCCAGAGTCCAGAGCCCAGAGTCCAGAGTCCAGAGTCCAGAGCCAAGAGCCCAGCGCCCAGAGTCCAGAGTCCAGAGCCCAGGGTCCAGAGCCCAGTGTCCAGAGTCCAGTGTCCAGAGCCCAGAGTCCAGAGTCCAGAGCCCAGAGCCCAGAGTCCAGAGTCCAGAGTCCAGAGCCCAAAGTCTGGAGCCCAGCGTCCAGAGTCCAGAGTCCAGAGTCTAGAGTCCAGAGTCCAGAGTCCAGAGTCCAGAGTCCAGAGTCCAGAGTCTAGAGCCCAAAGTCCAGAGTCCAGAGTCCAGAGTCCAGAGTCCATAGCCCAGAGTCCAGAGTCTAGAGCCCAGAGTCCAGAGCCCAGAGTGCAGAGTCCAGAGACCAGAGCCCAGAGCCCAGAGTCCAGAGCCCAGAGTCCAGAGTCCAGAGCCCAGAGTCCAGAGTCCAGAGCCCAGAGACCAGAGTCCAGAGCCCAGAGCCAGATCCAGAGTCCAGAGCCCAGAGTCCAGAGCCCAGAATCCAGAGCCGAGAGCCCAGAGTCCAGAGTCCAGAGCACAGAGCCAAAGTCCAGAGCACAGAGCCAGAGTCCAGAGCCCAGAGTCAAGAGTCCAGTGCCCAGAGTCCAGAGTCTAGAGTCCAGAGTCCAGAGTCTGGAGCCCAGCGTCCAGAGTCCAGAGTCTAGAGTCTAGAGTCTAGAGTCTAGAGTCCAGAGTCCAGAGTCCCGGATCTAGAGTCCAGAGTCCAGAGTCTAGAGCCCAGATCCAGAGTCAGAGCCAGAGTCCAGAGTCCAGATCCAGAGTCCAGAGCCCAGAGTCAGAGTCCAGAGTCCAGAGCCAGAGTCCAGAGTCCAGAGCCAGAGCCAGAGTCCAGAGCCCAGAGTCCAGAGCCCAGAGTCCAGAGCCCAGAGTCCAGGTCCAGAGTCCAGAGCCCAGAGTCAGAGCCAGAGTCCAGAGCCCAGAGTCAGAGTCCAGAGCCCAGAGTCCAGAGTCAGACTACCAGAGCCCAGAGTCCAAGAGCCAGAGTCCAGAGTCCAGAGCCCAGAGTCAGAGTCCCAGAGTCCAGAGCCCAGAGTCCAGAGTCCAGAGCCCAGAGTCCAGAGCCGAGAGTCCAGAGTCTAGAGCCAGAGTCAGAGTCAGAGTCCAGAGGCCAGAGTCCAGAGCCCAGAGCAGAGTCCAGAGCCCAGAGTCCAGAGTCCAGAGCCCAGAGCCCAGCGCCCAGAGTCCAGAGTCCAGAGCCCAGGGTCCAGAGCCCAGTGTCCAGAGTCCAGTGTCCAGAGCCCAGAGTCCAGAGTCCAGAGCCCAGAGTCCAGAGTCCAGAGTCCAGAGCCCAAAGTCTGGAGCCCAGCATCCAGAGTCCAGAGTCCAGAGTCTAGAGTCCAGAGTCCAGAGTCCAGAGTCTAGAGTCCAGAGTCTAGAGTCCAGAGCCCAAAGTCCAGAGTCCAGAGTCCAGAGTCCAGAGTCCATAGCCCAGAGTCCAGAGTCCAGAGTCTAGAGCCCAGAGTCCAGAGCCCAGAGTGCAGAGTCCAGAGACCAGAGCCCAGAGCCCAGAGTCCAGAGTCCAGAGTCCAGAGCCCAGAGTCCAGAGTCCAGAGCCCAGAGTCCAGAGACCAGAGTCCAGAGCCCAGAGTCCAGAGTCCAGAGTCCAGAGACCAGAGTCCAGAGCCCAGAGTCCAGAGTCCAGAGTCCAAAGCCCAGAGTCCAGAGTCCAGAGTCCAGAGCCCAGAGCCCAGAGCCCAGAGTCTAGAGTCCAGACTCCAGAGTCCAGAGTCCAGACGCCAGAGCCTGGAGTCCAGAGCCCAGATTCCAGAGCCCAGAGTCCAGAGCCCATAGTCCAGAGTCCAGAGTCCAGAGCCAAGAGCCCAGCGCCCAGAGTCCAGAGCCCAGAGTCCAGAGCCCAGGGTCCAGAGCCCAGTGTCCAGAGTCCAGTGTCAGAGTCCAGAGCCAAGAGCCCAGAGTCCAGAGCCCAGGGTCCAGAGCCCAGTGTCCAGAGTCCAGTGTCCAGAGTCCAGAGCCCAGAGTCCAGACTCCAGACTTCAGAGCCCAGAGTCTAGAGTCCAGAGTCCAGAGTCCAGAGTCCAGAGTCCAGAGCCCAGACTCCAGAGCCCAGAGTCCAGAGTCTAGAGTCCAGAGCCCAGAGCCCAGAGTCAGAGTCCAGAGTCCAGAGTCCAGAGCCCAGTGTCCAGAGCCCAGAGTCCAGAACCCAGAGTCCAGAGCCCAGAGCCCAGTGTCCAGAGCCCAGAGTCCAGAGCCCAGAGTCCAGAGCCCAGAGTACAGAGTCCAGAGCCCAGAGTCCAGAGCCCAGAATCCAGAGCCGAGAGCCCAGAGTCCAGAGTCCAGAGCCAAAGTCCAGAGCACAGAGCCCAGAGTCCAGAGCCCAGAGTCAATAGTCCAGTGCCCAGAGTCCAGAGTCTAGAGTCCAGAGTCCAGAGTCTGGAGCCCAGCGTCCAGAGTCCAGAGTCTAGAGTCTAGAGTCCAGAGTCCAGAGTCCAGAGTCTAGAGTCCAGATCCCAGAGTCCAAAGCCCAGAGTCCAGAGTCCAGAGTCCAGAGTCCAGAGTCCAGAGTCTAGAGTCCAGAGTCCAGAGTCCAGAGTCTACAGTCCAGATCCCAGAGTCCAAAGCCCAGAGTCCAGAGTCCAGAGTCCAGAGCCCAGAGCCCAGAGCCCAGAGTCTAGAGTCCAGACTCCAGAGTCCAGAGTCCAGAGTCCAGACGCCAGAGCCTGGAGTCCAGAGCCCAGATTCCAGAGCCCAGAGTCCAGAGCCCATAGTCCAGAGTCCAGAGTCCAGAGCCAAGAGCCCAGCGCCCAGAGTCCAGAGCCCAGAGTCCAGAGCCCAGGGTCCAGAGCCCAGTGTCCAGAGTCCAGTGTCCAGAGTCCAGAGCCAAGAGCCCAGAGTCCAGAGCCCAGGGTCCAGAGCCCAGTGTCCAGAGTCCAGTGTCCAGAGTCCAGAGCCCAGAGTCCAGACTCCAGACTTCAGAGCCCAGAGTCTAGAGTCCAGAGTCCAGAGTCCAGAGCCCAGAGTCCAGAGTCCAGAGTCCAGAGCCCAGAGTCCAGAGTCCAGAGCCCAGAGTCCAGAGTCTAGAGTCCAGAGCCCAGAGCCCAGAGTCAGAGTCCAGAGTCCAGAGTCCAGAGCCCAGTGTCCAGAGCCCAGAGTCCAGAACCCAGAGTCCAGAGCCCAGAGCCCAGTGTCCAGAGCCCAGAGTCCAGAGCCCAGAGTCCAGAGCCCAGAGTACAGAGCCCAGAGTCCAGAGCCCAGAGTCTAGATTCCAGAGCCCAGAGTCCAGAGCCCAGAGTCCAGAGTCCAGAGCCCAGAGCCCAGAGTCCAGAGTCCAGAGTCTAGAGTCCAGAGTCCAGAGTCTAGAGCCCTGAGTCCAGAGCCCAGAATCCAGAGTCTAGAGTCCAGAGCCCAGAGTCCAGTGCCCAGAGTCCAGAGTCCAGAGACCAGAGCCTAGAGTCTAGATCCCAGAGTCCAGAGCCCAGTGTCCAGAGACCAGAGCCTAGAGTCTAGATCCCAGAGTCCAGAGCCCAGAGTCCAGAGTCTAGATCCCAGAGTCTAGAGTCCAGAGCCCAGAGTCCAGAGCCCAGAGTCCAGAGTCTGGAGTCCAGAGCCCAGATTCCAGAGTCCAGAGTCCAGAGCCAAGAGCCCAGCGCCCAGAGTCCAGAGTCCAGGGTCCAGAGCCCAGAGTCCAGAGTCTGGAGTCCAGAGCCCAGATTCCAGAGTCCAGAGTCCAGAGCCAAGAGCCCAGCGCCCAGAGTCCAGAGTCCAGGGTCCAGAGCCCAGTGTCCAGAGTCCAGTGTCCAGAGCCCAGAGTCCAGAGTCCAGAGCCCAAAGCCCAGAGTCCAGAGTCCAGAGTCCAGAGCCCAGAGTCTGGAGCCCAGCGTCCAGAGTCCAGAGTCCAGAGTCCAGAGTCCAGAGTCTAGAGTCCAGAGCCCAAAGTCCAGAGTCCAGAGTCCAGAGCCCAGAGTCCAGAGCCCAGAGTCCAGAGCCCAGAGTCCAGAGCCCAGAGTCCAGAGTCCAGAGCCCAGAGTCCAGAGTCCAGAGTCCAGAGTCCAGAGTCCAGAGACCAGAGTCCAGAGCCCAGAGTCCAGAGTCCAGAGCCCAGAGTCCAGAGCCCAGAATCCAGAGCCGAGAGCCCAGAGTCCAGAGCCCAGAGTCCAGAGCACAGAGCCAAAGTCCAGAGCACAGAGCCCAGAGTCCAGAGCCCAGAGTCAAGAGTCCAATGCCCAGAGTCCAGAGTCTAGAGTCCAGAGTCCAGAGTCTGGAGCCCAGCGTCCAGAGTCCAGAGTCTAGAGCACAGAGCCAAAGTCCAGAGCACAGAGCCCAGAGTCCAGAGCCCAGAGTCAAGAGTCCAGAGCCCAGAGCGCAGAGTCCAGTGCCCAGAGTCCAGAGTCCAGAGACCAGAGCCTAGAGTCTAGATCCCAGAGTCCAGAGCCCAGTGTCCAGAGACCAGAGCCTAGAGTCTAGATCCCAGAGTCCAGAGCCCAGAGTCCAGAGTCTAGATCCCGGAGTCTAGAGTCCAGAGCCCAGAGTCCAGAGTCCAGAGCCCAGAGTCCAGAGTCTGGAGTCCAGAGCCCAGATTCCAGAGTCCAGAGTCCAGATCCAAGAGCCCAGCGCCCAGAGTCCAGAGTCCAGGGTCCAGAGCCCAGTGTCCAGAGTCCAGTGTCCAGAGCCCAGAGTCCAGAGTCCAGAGCCCAGAGCCCAGAGTCCAGAGTCCAGAGTCCAGAGTCCAGAGCCCAGAGTCTGGAGCCCAGCGTCCAGAGTCCAGAGTCCAGAGTCTAGAGTCCAGAGTCCAGAGTCCAGAGTCCAGAGTCCAGAGCCCAAAGTCCAGAGTCCAGAGTCCAGAGTCCATAGCCCAGAGTCCAGAGTCCAGAGTCTAGAGCCCAGAGTCCAGAGCCCAGAGTGCAGAGTCCAGAGACCAGAGTCCAGAGCCCAGAGTCCAGAGTCCAGAGTCCAGAGTCCAGAGTCCAGAGTCCAGAGTCCAGAGACCAGAGTCCAGAGCCCAGAGTCCAGAGCCCAGAGTCCAGAGCCCAGAATACAGAGTTCAGAGCCGAGAGCCCAGAGTCCAGAGCCCAGAGTCCAGAGCACAGAGCCAAAGTCCAGAGCACAGAGCCCAGAGTCCAGAGCCCAGAGTCAAGAGTCCAGTGCCCAGAGTCTAGAGTCCAGAGTCCAGAGTCTGGAGCCCAGCGTCCAGAGTCCAGAGTCTAGAGTCTAGAGTCTAGAGTCCAGAGTCCAGAGTCCAGAGTCCAGAGTCTAGAGTCTAGAGTACAGACGCCAGAGCCCAGAGTCTAGAGCCCAGATGCCAGAGCCCAGAGTCCTGAGCCCATAGTCCAGAGTCCAGAGCCAAGAGCCCAGCGCCCAGAGTCCAGAGCCCAGAGTCCAGAGCCCAGGGTCCAGAGCCCAGTGTCCAGAGTCCAGTGTCCAGAGTCCAGAGCCAAGAGCCCAGAGTCCAGAGTCCAGTGTCCAGAGTCCAGAGCCCAGAGTCCAGACTCCAGACTTCAGAGCCCAGAGTCTAGAGTCCAGAGCCCAGAGTCCAGAGTCCAGAGCCCAGAGTCCAGAGTCCAGAGCCCAGAGTCCAGAGTCTAGAGTCTAGAGCCCAGAGCCCAGAGTCAGAGTCCAGAGTCCAGAGCCCAGAGCCCAGTGTCCAGAGCCCAGAGTCCAGAGTCCAGAGTCCAGAGCCCAGTGTCCAGAGCCCAGAGTCCAGAGCCCAGAGTCCAGAGTCTAGAGTCCAGAGCCCAGAGTCCAGCGTCCAGAGCCGAGAGCCCAGAGTCTAGAGCCCAGAGTCCAGAGCCCAGAGTCCAGAGCTCAGAGTCCAGAGTCTAGAGTCCAGAGTCCAGAGTCTAGAGCCCAGAGTCTAGAGCCCAGAGTCCAGAGTCCAGAGCCCAGAGTTCAGTTCCCAGAGTCCAGAGCCCAGAGTCCTGAGACCAGGGTCCAGAGCCCAGTGTCCAGAGTCCAGAGCCCAGAGCCCAGAGCCCAGAGCCCAGAGCCCAGAGTCCAGAGTCCAGAGCCCAGAGTTCTGAGTACAGAGTCCAGAGCCCAGAGTCCAGAGTCCAGAGTCCAGAGTCCAAAGCCCAGAGTCCAGAGTCCAGAGTCCTGAGTCCAGAGTCCAAAGCCCAGAGTCCAGAGCCCAGAGTCCAGAGCCCAGAGTCCAGAGCACAGAGTCCAGAGTCCAGACTTCAGAGCCCAGAGCCCAGAGTCTAGAGTCTAGAGTCTAGAGCCCAGAGCCCAGAGTCTAGAGTCCAGAGCCCAGAGCCCAGAGCCCAGAGTCCAGAGCCCAGAGTCCAGAGTCCAGAGCCCAGAGTCTAGAGTCCAGAGCCCAGAGTCCAGAGTCCAGAGTCCAGAATCCAGAGTCCAGAGTCCAGAGTCTAGAGCCCAGAGCCTAGAGCCCAGAGTCCAGAGTCCAGAGCCCAGAGTCCAGTTCCCAGTGTCCAGAGTCCAGAGTGCAGAGTCCAGAGCCCAGAGCCCAGAGTCCTGAGCCCAGGGTCCAGAGCCCAGTGTCCAGAGTCCAGAGCCCAGAGTCCAGAGCCCAGAGTTCTGAGTACAGAGTCCAGAGCCCAGAGTCCAGAGTCCAGAGTCCAGAGCCCAGAGTCCAAAGCCCAGAGTCCAGAGTCCAGAGCCCAGAGTCCAGAGCACAGAGTCCAGAGCCCAGAGCCCAGGGTCCTGAGTCCAGAGTCCAGAGTCCAGAGTCCAGAGTCCAGAGCCCAGAGTCCAGAGTCCAGAGCCCAGAGTCCAGAGCCCAGAGTCCAGAGTCCAGAGTCCAGAGCCCAGAGCCCAGAGTCCAGAGCCCAGAGCCCAGAGTCCAGAGTACAGAGCCCAGAGTCCAGAGCCCAGAGTCTAGAGCCCAGAGTCTAGAGTCCAGAGCCCAGAGTCCAGAGTCCAGAGTCCAGAGCCCAGAGTCCAGAGCCCAGAGTCCAGAGCCCAGAGTCCAGAGCCCAGACCCAGGAACCCAGAGTCCAGAGCCCAGAGTCCAGAGCCCAGAGTCCAGAGTCCAGAGTCTAGAGTCCAGAGTCCAGAGTCCAGAGTCTAGAGCCCTGAGTCCAGAGCCCAGAGTCCAGAGTCTAGAGTCCAGAGCCCAGAGCCCAGAGTCCAGTGCCCAGAGTCCAGAGTCCAGAGACCAGAGCCTAGAGTCTAGATCCCAGAGTCCAGAGCCCAGTGTCCAGAGACCAGAGCCTAGAGTCTAGATCCCAGAGTCCAGAGCCCAGAGTCCAGAGTCTAGATCCCAGAGTCTAGAGTCCAGAGCCCAGAGTCCAGAGTCCAGAGCCCAGAGTCCAGAGTCTGGAGTCCAGAGCCCAGATTCCAGAGTCCAGAGTCCAGAGCCAAGAGCCCAGCGCCCAGAGTCCAGAGTCCAGGGTCCAGAGCCCAGTGTCCAGAGTCCAGTGTCCAGAGCCCAGAGTCCAGAGTCCAAAGCCCAGAGCCCAGAGTCCAGAGTCCAGAGTCCAGAGCCCAGAGTCTGGAGCCCAGCGTCCAGAGTCCAGAGTCCAGAGTCCAGAGTCTAGAGTCCAGAGTCCAGAGTCCAGAGTCTGGAGTCCAGAGCCCAAAGTCCAGAGTCCAGAGTCCAGAGTCCATAGCCCAGAGTCCAGAGTCCAGAGTCTAGAGCCCAGAGTCCAGAGCCCAGAGTCCAGAGTCCAGAGACCAGAGTCCAGAGCCCAGAGTCCAGAGTCCAGAGCCCAGAGTCCAGAGTCCAGAGTCCAGAGTCCAGAGCCCAGAGTCCAGAGACCAGAGTCCAGAGCCCAGAGTCCAGAGTCCAGAGCCCAGAGTCCAGAGCCCAGAATCCAGAGCCGAGAGCCCAGAGTCCAGAGCCCAGAGCCAAAGTCCAGAGCACAGAGCCCAGAGTCCAGAGCCCAGAGGCAAGAGTCCAGTGCCCAGAGTCCAGAGTCCAGAGTCCAGAGTCTGGAGCCCAGCGTCCAGAGTCCAGAGTCTAGAGTCTAGAGTCCAGAGTCCAGAGTCTAGAGTCCAGAGTCCAGAGTCTAGAGTCTAGAGTCCAGATCCCAGAGTCCAAAGCCCAGAGTCCAGAGTCCAGAGTCCAGAGCCCAGAGCCCAGAGCCCAGAGTCTAGAGTCCAGACTCCAGAGTCCAGAGTCCAGAGTCCAGACGCCAGAGCCCAGAGTCTAGAGCCCAGATGCCAGAGCCCAGAGTCCTGAGCCCATAGTCCAGAGTCCAGAGTCCAGAGCCAAGAGCCCAGCGCCCAGAGTCCAGAGCCCAGGGTCCAGAGCCCAGTGTCCAGAGTCCAGTGTCCAGAGTCCAGAGCCAAGAGCCCAGAGTCCAGAGTCCAGAGCCCAGGGTCCAGAGCCCAGTGTCCAGAGTCCAGTGTCCAGAGTCCAGAACCCAGAGTCCAGACTCCAGACTTCAGAGCCCAGAGTCTAGAGTCCAGAGCCCAGAGTCCAGAGTCCAGAGTCCAGAGCCCAGAGTCCAGAGTCCAGAGCCCAGAGTCCAGAGTCTAGAGTCTAGAGCCCAGAGCCCAGAGTCAGAGTCCAGAGTCCAGAGTCCAGAGCCCAGAGCCCAGTGTCCAGAGCCCAGAGTCCAGAGTCCAGAGCCCAGAGCCCAGTGTCCAGAGCCCAGAGTCCAGAGCCCAGAGTCCAGAGCCCAGAGTCCAGCGTCCAGAGCCGAGAGCCCAGAGTCTAGAGCCCAGAGTCCAGAGCCCAGAGTCCAGAGCCCAGAGTCCAGAGTCTAGAGTCCAGAGTCCAGAGTCTAGAGCCCAGAGTCTAGAGCCCAGAGTCCAGAGTCCAGAGCCCAGAGTTCAGTTCCCAGAGTCCAGAGCCCAGAGTCCTGAGACTAGGGTCCAGAGCCCAGTGTCCAGAGTCCAGAGTCCAGAGCCCAGAGCCCAGAGCCCAGAGCCCAGTGTCCAGAGTCCAGAGCCCAGAGTCCAGAGTCCAGAGCCCAGACTTCTGAGTACAGAGTCCAGAGCCCAGAGTCCAGAGTCCAGAGCCCAGAGTCCAAAGCCCAGAGTCCAGAGTCCTGAGTCCAGAGTCCAAAGCCCAGAGTCCAGAGCCCAGAGTCCAGAGCCCAGAGTCCAGAGCACAGAGTCCAGAGTCCAGAGTCCAGACTTCAGAGCCCAGAGCCCAGAGTCTAGAGTCTAGAGTTTAGAGCCCAGAGCCCAGAGTCTAGAGTCCAGAGCCCAGAGCCCAGAGCCCAGAGTCCTGAGCCCAGAGTCCAGAGTCCAGAGCCCAGAGTCTAGAGTCCTGAGCCCAGAGTCCAGAGTCCAGAGCCCAGAGTCTAGAGTCCAGAGCCCAGAGCCCAGAGCCCAGAGTCCTGAGCCCAGAGTCCAGAGTCCAGAGCCCAGAGTCTAGAGTCCAGAGTCCAGAGCCCAGAGTCCAGAGTCCAGAGTCCAGAATCCAGAGTCCAGAGTCCAGAGTCGAGAGTACAGAATCCAGAGCCCAGAGCCCAGGGTCCTGAGTCCAGAGTCCAGAGTCCAGAGTCCAGAGTCCAGAGTCCAGAGTCCAGAGTCCAGAGTCCAGAGTCCAGAGTCCAGAGTCCAGAGTCCAGAGTCCAGAGTCCAGAGTCCAGAGTCCACAGTCTAGAGTCCAGAGCTCAGAGCCCAGAGCCCAGAGCCCAGAGTCCAGAGCCCAGAGTCCAGAGCCCAGAGTCTAGAGTCCAGAGCCCAGAGTCCAGAGTCCAGAATCCAGAGCCCAGAATCCAGAGTCCAGAGCACAGAGTCCAGAACCCAGAGTCCAGAGCCCAGAGTCCAGAGCCCAGAGTCCAGAGCCCAGAATCCAGAGTCCAGAGTCCAGAGCCCAGAGCCCAGAGTCCAGAGCCCAGAGCCCAGAGTCCAGATTACAGAGCCCAGAGTCCAGAGCCCAGAGTCTAGAGCCCAGAGTCTAGAGTCCAGAGCCCAGAGTCCAGAGTCCAGAGTCCAGAGCCCAGAGTCCAGAGCCCAGAGTCCAGAGCCCAGAGTCCAGAGCCCAGACCCCAGAACCCAGAGTCCAGAGCCCAGAGTCCAGAGCCCAGAGTCCAGAGTCCAGAGCCCAGAGCCCAGAGTCCAGAGTCCAGAGTCCAGAGCCCAGCGCCCAGAGTCCAGAGCCCAGACCCCAGAACCCAGAGTCCAGAGCCCAGAGTCCAGAGCCCAGAGTCCAGAGTCCAGAGCCCAGAGCCCAGAGTCCAGAGTCCAGAGCCCAGAACCAGAGTCTAGAGTCCAGAGTCCAGAGTCTAGAGCCCTGCGTCCAGAGCCCAGAATCCAGAGTCTAGATTCCAGAGCCCAGAGCCCAGAGTCCAGAGCCAGTGCCCAGAGTCCAGAGCCCAGAGTGCAGAGCCCAGAGTCCAGAGTCCAGAGACCAGAGCCTAGAGTCTAGATCCCAGAGTCCAGAGCCCAGTGTCCAGAGACCAGAGCCTAGAGTCTAGATCCCAGAGTCCAGAGCACCGAGTCCAGAGCCCAGAGTCCAGAGTCTAGATCCCAGAGTCTAGAGTCCAGAGCCCAGAGTCCAGAGTCCAGAGCCCAGAGTCCAGAGTCTGGAGTCCAGAGCCCAGATTCCAGAGTCCAGAGTCCATAGCCCAGAGTCTAGAGCCCAGAGTCTAGAGTTCAGAGCCCAGAGTCCAGAGCCCAGAGTCCAGAGTCCAGAGTCCAGAGTCCAGAGCCCAGCGCCCAGAGTCCAGAGCCCAGGGTCCAGAGCCCAGTGTCCAGAGTCCAGTGTCCAGAGCCCAGAGTCCAGAGTCCAGAGCCCAGAGTCCAGAGCCCAGTGTCCAGAGTCCAGTGTCCAGAGTCCAGACTTCAGAGCCCAGAGTCTAGAGTCCAGAGTCCAGAGTCCAGAGTCCAGAGCCCAGAGTCCAGAGCCCAGAGTCCAGAGTCCAGAGCCCAGAGCCCAGAGTCCAGCGTCCAGAGTCTAGAGCCCAGAGTCTAGAGTCCAGAGCCCAGAGTCCAGACCCCAGAGTCCAGAGTCTAGAGTCCAGAGTCCAGAGCCCAGAGTCTAGAGTCTAGAGCCCAGAGCCAGAGTCCAGAGTCTAGAGTCCAGAGTCCAGAGCACAGAGCCCAGTGTCCAGAGCCCAGAGTCCAGAGCCCAGAGCCCAGAGTCCAGAGCCGAGAGCCCAGAGTCGAGAGTACAGAATCCAGAGCCCAGGGTCCTGAGTCCAGAGTCCAGAGTCCAGAGTCCAGAGTCCAGAGTCCAGAGTCCAGAGTCCAGAGTCCAGAGTCCAGAGTCCAGAGTCTAGAGTCCAGAGCTCAGAGCCCAGAGCCCAGAGCCCAGAGTCCAGAGCCCAGAGTCCAGAGCCCAGAGTCTAGAGTCCAGAGCCCAGAGTCCAGAGTCCAGAATCCAGAGCCCAGAATCCAGAGTCCAGAGCACAGAGTCCAGAGCCCAGAGTCCAGAGCCCAGAGTCCAGAGCCCAGAGTCCAGAGCCCAGAGTCCAGAGTCCAGAGTCCAGAGTCCAGAGTCCAGAGTCCAGAGTCCAGAGTCCAGAGTCCAGAGTCCACAGTCTAGAGTCCAGAGCTCAGAGCCCAGAGCCCAGAGCCCAGAGTCCAGAGCCCAGAGTCCAGAGCCCAGAGTCTAGAGTCCAGAGCCCAGAGTCCAGAGTCCAGAATCCAGAGCCCAGAATCCAGAGTCCAGAGCACAGAGTCCAGAGCCCAGAGTCCAGAGCCCAGAGTCCAGAGCCCAGAGTCCAGAGCCCAGAATCCAGAGTCCAGAGTCCAGAGCCCAGAGCCCAGAGTCCAGAGCCCAGAGCCCAGAGTCCAGAGTCCAGAGCCCAGAGTCCAGAGCCCAGAGTCTAGAGCCCAGAGTCTAGAGTCCAGAGCCCAGAGTCCAGAGTCCAGAGCCCAGAGTCCAGAGCCCAGAGTCCAGAGCCCAGAGTCCAGAGCCCAGAGCCCAGAGCCCAGAGTCCAGAGCCCAGAGTCCAGAGCCCAGAGTCCAGAGTCCAGAGCCCAGAGCCCAGAGTCCAGAGTCCAGAGTCCAGAGCCCAGCGCCCAGAGTCCAGAGCCCAGACCCCAGAACCCAGAGTCCAGAGCCCAGAGTCCAGAGCCCAGAGTCCAGAGTCCAGAGCCCAGAGCCCAGAGTCCAGAGTCCAGAGCCCAGAACCAGAGTCTAGAGTCCAGAGTCCAGAGTCTAGAGCCCTGCGTCCAGAGCCCAGAATCCAGAGTCTAGATTCCAGAGCCCAGAGCCCAGAGTCCAGAGCCAGTGCCCAGAGTCCAGAGCCCAGAGTGCAGAGCCCAGAGTCCAGAGTCCAGAGACCAGAGCCTAGAGTCTAGATCCCAGAGTCCAGAGCCCAGTGTCCAGAGACCAGAGCCTAGAGTCTAGATCCCAGAGTCCAGAGCCCAGAGTCCAGAGCCCAGAGTCCAGAGTCTAGATCCCAGAGTCTAGAGTCCAGAGCCCAGAGTCCAGAGTCCAGAGCCCAGAGTCCAGAGTCTGGAGTCCAGAGCCCAGATTCCAGAGTCCAGAGTCCATAGCCCAGAGTCTAGAGCCCAGAGTCTAGAGTTCAGAGCCCAGAGTCCAGAGCCCAGAGTCCAGAGTCCAGAGTCCAGAGTCCAGAGCCCAGCGCCCAGAGTCCAGAGCCCAGGGTCCAGAGCCCAGTGTCCAGAGTCCAGTGTCCAGAGCCCAGAGTCCAGAGTCCAGAGCCCAGAGTCCAGAGCCCAGTGTCCAGAGTCCAGTGTCCAGAGTCCAGACTTCAGAGCCCAGAGTCTAGAGTCCAGAGTCCAGAGTCCAGAGTCCAGAGCCCAGAGTCCAGAGCCCAGAGTCCAGAGTCCAGAGCCCAGAGCCCAGAGTCCAGCGTCCAGAGTCTAGAGCCCAGAGTCCTAGAGTCCAGAGCCCAGAGTCAGACCCCAGAGTCCAGAGTCTAGAGTCCAGAGTCCAGAGCCCAGAGTCTAGAGTCTAGAGCCCAGAGCCAGAGTCCAGAGTCTAGAGTCCAGAGTCCAGAGCACAGAGCCCAGTGTCCAGAGCCCAGAGTCCAGAGCCCAGAGCCCAGAGTCCAGAGCCGAGAGCCCAGAGTCGAGAGTACAGAATCCAGAGCCCAGGGTCCTGAGTCCAGAGTCCAGAGTCCAGAGTCCAGAGTCCAGAGTCCAGAGTCCAGAGTCCAGAGTCCAGAGTCCAGAGTCTAGAGTCCAGAGCTCAGAGCCCAGAGCCCAGAGCCCAGAGTCCAGAGCCCAGAGTCCAGAGCCCAGAGTCTAGAGTCCAGAGCCCAGAGTCCAGAGTCCAGAGATCCAGAGCCCAGAGTCCAGAGTCCAGAGCCCAGAGTCCAGAGCCCAGAGTCCAGAGCCCAGAGTCCAGAGCCCAGAGTCCAGAGCCCAGAATCCAGAGTCCAGAGTCCAGAGCCCAGAGTCCAGAGCCCAGAGCCCAGAGTCCAGATTACAGAGCCCAGAGTCCCGAGCCCAGAGTCTAGAGCCCAGAGTCTAGAGTCCAGAGCCCAGAGTCCAGAGTCCAGAGTCCAGAGCCCAGAGTCCAGAGCCCAGAGTCCAGAGCCCAGACCCCAGAACCCAGAGTCCAGAGCCCAGAGTCCAGAGTCCAGAGTCTAGAGTCCAGAGTCCAGAGTCTAGAGCCCTGAGTCCAGAGCCCAGAATCCAGAGTCTAGAGTCCAGAGCCCAGAGCCCAGAGTCCAGTGCCCAGAGTCCAGAGTCCAGAGACCAGAGCCTCGAGTCTAGATCCCAGAGTCCAGAGCCCAGTGTCCAGAGACCAGAGCCTAGAGTCTAGATCCCAGAGTCCAGAGCCCAGAGTCCAGAGTCTAGATCCCAGAGTCCAGAGTCCAGATTCCAGAGTCCAGAGTCCAGAGCCCAGATTCCAGAGTCCAGAGTCCAGAGCCAAGAGCCCAGCGCCCAGAGTCCAGAGTCCAGGGTCCAGAGCCCAGTGTCCAGAGTCCAGTGTCCAGAGCCCAGAGTCCAGAGTCCAGAGCCCAGAGCCCAGAGTCCAGAGTCCAGAGTCCAGAGCCCAGAGTCTGGAGCCCAGCGTCCAGAGTCCAGAGTCCAGAGTCCAGAGTCTAGAGTCCAGAGTCCAGAGTCCAGAGTCCAGAGTCTAGAGTCCAGAGCCCAAAGTCCAGAGTCCAGAGTCCATAGCCCAGAGTCCAGAGTCCAGAGTCGAGAGCCCAGAGTCCAGAGCCCAGAGTGCAGAGTCCAGAGACCAGAGTCCAGAGCCCAGAGTCCAGAGTCCAGAGTCCAGAGTCTGGAGCCCAGCGTCCAGAGTCCAGAGTCTAGAGTATAGAGTCGAGAGTCCAGAGTCCAGAGTCTAGAGTCCAGAGTCCAGAGTCTAGAGTCCAGATCCCAGAGTCCAAAGCCCAGAGTCCAGAGTCCAGAGTCCAGAGCCCAGAGCCCAGAGCCCAGAGTCTAGAGTCCAGACTCCAGAGTCCAGAGTCCAGACGCCAGAGCCCAGAGTCTAGAGCCCAGATGCCAGAGCCCAGAGTCCTGAGCCCATAGTCCAGAGTCCAGAGTCCAGAGCCAAGAGCCCAGCGCCCAGAGTCCAGAGCCCAGAGTCCAGAGCCCAGGGTCCAGAGCCCAGTGTCCAGAGTCCAGTGTCCAGAGTCCAGAGCCAAGAGCCCAGAGTCCAGAGTCCAGAGCCCAGGGTCCAGAGCCCAGGGTCCAGAGTCCAGTGTCCAGAGTCCAGAGCCCAGACTTCAGAGCCCAGAGTCTAGAGTCCAGAGCCCAGAGTCCAGAGTCCAGAGTCCAGAGCCCAGAGTCCAGAGTCCAGAGCCCAGAGTCCAGAGTCTAGAATCTAGAGCCCAGAGCCCAGAGTCAGAGTCCAGAGTCCAGAGTCCAGAGCCCAGAGCCCAGTGTCCAGAGCCC